>PVIH01004592.1:8753-19135 GCA_004025045.1 Sigmodon hispidus
AAAAACACACAGTAAAAAGAATTTAAAATGTGGAAGAGTTAACAATAACTATATAGAGGATAAGAATGATAAGCATGGCTTATCAAGGGTAGACATACAAATAAGATTGCTACACCTATATTTTCTTTGTGTTCATCTTTCCCTCTGAATTTTTTTTTTTTTTCATCCCTGTATATCCTTATTCAGGGTCTCTTCCCCCCTCCAATAAAAGAAATGGAAGAGTTATTTTTTATGACCATGAATGGAGTCAAGAGGGATAAGGTCAGACCCAAGTGTGCAGAACTTTGGGAAAAAGTTAAGGTACTTTTACTGTAAACAAAAGTTAATTATTATTTGTAAATTCAGAGCAAATAGCTGGCAAATAAGTAAGCCTATATTGAAAATTATGGAGGTCTGATAGTTAACATGGCTCACTATTACTTTATTATTACAGTTTGACAGGGTCTCTTCAGAAAGGAAATTTGGTCTGGAGGCATTCTTCCCAACAAAACCTAGTAAATGTGCTATCATTTTTGACTCCCAGCTAGCAGGAAGTTTCAACCAGTTACTTCTCCATTCCCATCTTCCCTTAACTTCTCATGTCTTTCTATTTTTCCTCAAATCTATTATGAATTTTACATTTATTCATAATCACAAGCAATAATTTTTATTTGTAATTACAAAATGGGAAATACATTTGTTTCCATTCAGGTCATATACTACTAGCTAATATTTAACCTTATCAATCTCAAAGATCTCCATGGTGTCAAACCTTCATTTTTCTGGAGTTGTGCTTTAGAGAACTTTGCCTCATCCTTCCGTGCAGAAATAGCTCTTTTTCATCCTGAGAGATTTGAGAATGGCACACATTCCTTCTCCAGTTCAGTTTCTGAGCAAGGGCTGAATACAGCATCTTCAACAGTTGAACTTGTTTCAAAACATTGTAGCAATTGACTGCCTGCCTTCTTAATATCTCAAGTAGTGAAAAACACCTTTGTGCCTTTATAGAAAGAGCAGCCTTGATAACTCAAAGGCTTGAAATACAACTGCATGATAATCGCAGCAATCACTAACATGCTGAGCTTTAAGGAATTACAATGGTTTATCATAACTGCCTGAAAAACTTATAAGAGGCTCAGTGGGGACCTTTGCATGTGTGTCTGTTAAGACCTATGTTTCCTACATAGGACAAAGAGAGCTAACGCAACTCTTACATAAACCTCCATTCCAGGCACATGGATTATAAATGATCACTCATTCTTTTCAAGGAAAGATGATGGTTAGAGTGTTTGATATGAATGAGTAAATATCATTTTTTTTCAGTCTGTCTGTTGTTTGTTACAGATGTTTATGATGTAGCTTATTATTGTCTTCTTTAATTACATTGCTTATACACCAGGAACTTCAATGGCACCATAGAATCTAAATAAAATTACCTAGACAAACAAACCTGTAGGTGGTGTTTAAATTTGTTTTCTCCTCTCTACATGAAACCATAGAGGTATTTAATTTACTTTCCTCTCTTTTGCTCAATTTCCTTTTCACCTATGACACTCAATCCAGAAAACACCTGCAATTTAATCATGTTCTTCAAGAAATGTCTGCCTCTCCACCTCAAATATCTCATTTTAAGATAACATCACTTAAATATTATGTTCTTCAAATATGCATGAAAACCATTAGCCAGATTTTTTTTTCTCAAAAATTTTACCCTTCAGACCCAAAGTCTCTTTCAGAAAATACACATCATGTAACTATGTTAACAATGTCATTTTAAAATACCATATAAATCAGATTGTCTCAGCAGTAACTATGGAAACAATTAGAATCTTGCAATGTTATTTGTGGTGCCTACTCTGTGATGAAGATAGTAGATGCAGAGATTAAAAATAGAAAATTCCACTCAAAAGTCATATCCTCGCTTAATAAACCTAATATAGTGAAAATAGCTAACCCCATGTCTATTAAACATTAGGTCAACATGTAGACTTTGAGTACTTCTCAGCCGTTCTGGAAATACTATGATAGTCTTCCATTTTACTGCTGGTAAAAATGATTTTTATAGTGACTAAATAATTCATTTGGTTTTGTGGAGCTACCACATAGTTCAACCAAGATTCAACCTACCAATTATTAAAATTCATGCTCTTTCCAGTATAACAAAATTCACTGTGCAGAGGCTATCTTATGGCTTTATTGTTTTAGAATCTTGAGGTTTTGACATGAGGAACTTAGGAAAACTTCTCTTGAACAAACACAATCTTCTGGGTCAAAAACACTATTTAAAGAAATAATTTTATTTTAAAAATAACTTCTTATATGTAGTGTGCTATCTTTTCTATTTTAATGGATATTTACTAATCATTTTTACAATAAAGACTTTTATGAAAAGTAAAAGCAACAGTAGAGGAAGACATGATTCATCTGATTGAGCAGCATCTGTATTTACTATAAACTCAGTCTCCTCTGCTTTCCATAGAGGAATGCTATGTAACACTGCAGAATTCTCACAATCCAAAGTCTATGGTTTTGGTAAAGGTGTAGACATTATTAGTCTGTAAAGAAAATTTATTAGCAATAAAAGTCTGAAGTGAGAAAAATTTGCTTGAAAATGTGAACAAGTGTGATTAGTTGTTCTAGAAAAGGAAAAGTAAGAAAAAAACAGAATAGGGAGTAAATTGTAACAAGTGCAGCTGAGTCCGATTTGGTGATTTTGACAGGGTGCTAAGAATTTTCATATGATGTTGCCACAAAGCTTAATATTTATTTTTTAAAAAGCACTATAAAGTTTGCAGTTTTAGAAATTAAAATTTCAAAATTAGTCAGTTTTAGCTGTTTGGCTTAAGAGACATAATCAGACCAGGAACATGTGTCAATGAGATCATGTTAAGAAAAAGCTGAAGAACCCAAGAACCAAGCTCATTTCTTTACAAGAATTTGCTCCTAGGGGAACTGACAGAAAAAGCAACAGAAGTACACAAATCCCTTCAAGGAACAATACCCACAGCAATCTAACTACTGTGGCCTGACCCTGCAGCCTATTAAAGCTTCCACACAAACCTCTGGCAGAGGAAACACACAGGACACACAGAAATTATAGACATGCCATTTTGCCTCGGTAAAAGTGGAAAGAATTCACTACATAGAAAATGACACAGCTGCTTACTTGAGATAATTTGATGCAAGCAATTTAAAAATCAATTTGTATATTTTAGCTCCAGAATATTTCTACTCATTTTAGCTTAATATATTTTCTTTCAGACTTACTGACATACCTAAGGTTCTGGAGAAAAACTGTTATGAAAGGAATGTGAAAAGGAAAGCCATATCAAGGTATGTGAAGCTGATATTGTAATTCATATATGTTAATGTTAGAAAATAACTGAAATACAATTTTCTCATTATTTTGTCACAGTTCTCTCACATTTAATGAGTGTGTAGGAAGCTTAGGGCAGCATAATTGATACAACAGCCTGGTATGTCTTAGAAGGAAAGAAATAGAAAAATGTAATAATTTTCCTTAGAGTCAAATTCAGCTTAGGGGTAAAGAGCATGATCCATTTACTGAGCAAGACTTCAACAATTAACCAAATAATTAATACTTAGCAGAATCGAAACAGAACCAAAAGCACACAAGAACAACTAA
This sequence comes from Sigmodon hispidus, assembly GCA_004025045.1. Lineage (NCBI taxonomy): Eukaryota > Metazoa > Chordata > Mammalia > Rodentia > Cricetidae > Sigmodon > Sigmodon hispidus. The sequence goes on from PVIH01004592.1 coordinate 12,379, forward strand.
GATCAGACATGAGCCTTTAAAGTCATATTTGCTGACCAGTACTTGCAAAGCACAATGGGAAGTTATTATATGATATTATATGATCTATCAATTTGACAAAATTCTACATCAAACTAAATTATCCATTTCCCAAAGATGGTGATATGGAAAAGTTTTCAAGATAGGCAGAACTAATAAGAATAGGTTTCTCCATGTTAAAAAGTGCTTGTAGGATGCATGTAATGCGCCTTGGTCATTCTTACAGCAAGGAGAGGATGTAAAAGCCTTTAATTTTGGTGTTGGTACCAGATCCCACTGTCCTTCCCAAACCCTTGTACTTTCAAAGACATCTTTCTCAGAGCCTTCTATCTCAGGCTGCTGACATCAGGCTCACTGAGTGCAACCCAGCAGTGATGGGTAAGTTTCTCTGAGGCTTACAGAAGGGAAGTAGAAGCAGGGCTCTGCCTTGAGGATTTTTCTCTTGGCCTGTCTTTGCAGGTATCCATGAGCCCCAATTGTATCCTCTGGTGGAGAAGCCTTCCCCCCTGCCTTCTGTAGCCACTAGAGCAGTAAGGCCTCCAGAAGCCCATGTGACAGAAGGCTACCCAATGTCTCCTCCTGGCCAGCCAGGTGTTTGTGCACACCAGAGGTCAAGGCATAGGCAAAGAGACAGCTTCACAAAGTGAAACTTGAGATATTTCCCATTCACATATTCGTTAAACAAATGTCTAAATTTTATTTTTCATATGTTATGTCAAACTGCAGTTTCTCCTCCCACATCTCCTCTTGCTCTTTCCCAATCCACTCTGCCTGTTTCCCATCACAAAAGGACAAATATCACAGAGATGTTGATCAAACATGCCCTGTCAGCTTGCAATCTGACTAATCACATTCTTTCACATTAAGGCTGGATGAGGCACCTCAGGAGGAGGAAATGGTATGCCCAGAACTCGACCCCCAGAGAGACCACCAGAGACAGGAATGTCTGGAATGCAACAGCAGGGTTTATTGAAATTTCAATACAAGCCAAGGAAGGAGCATACTTCAAGCTTCCGTGACACCAGAGCAAGAAGTAGCTGGTGTCTTTGATTACAAGGAATCTTTTATAAACAAAAGTTATAGCAAAGTACTTGCTTGGAGACAGGGTGCTGACATACTATTGTTAACTCATGCACAGCGTCTTTCTGCCCAGAGTATCTTTGCACCCCTCCTGGATAGATCCTACCTAGGCCCTACTTGAGGTGGCTGTTTTTTTCCCAGAACTGAGCAAGCAAGAATCTATTCCTCTCCCAGTGCTGGGCAGGAAGAAAGCTATTCTTCTCTCAGACTGGAGAGGCCCTATTTGTTTAGGACATGTTCTTTTCCCAGGACTGATCAGGCATGACTATTCTTCTCCTAAACATGGACAGCACCCCCCTGCCCCACCAGAAAGGTGAAACTGAACTTTATTTTACCTTTTTAAAAAATACCTACTAGAATACAAAATGGGGTTTCTTGAGCTAAGTTTTCTCTGTTCAGAAAATGGTTCTCCAAACAGGCGAAAGGATCAGATTGGTCTATGCTCCCACTATTAGGAGTCTCACAACACCACCAAACTGTATAACATTAACATACATGCAGGGCAGAGGAACTAGGTGAGACCCATGAAAGTCCCTGATGTTGGTTTAGTCTCTGTGAGCCATGATAAGCCCTGATTAGCTGATTCTGTGGGTTTTCTTGTGGTGCCCTTGACCCCTCAAGCTCTTACAAACTTTCTCCCAGTCTTCACCAGGATTTCCTGTGCTCTGCCTAACAATTAGGAATATCTCTTCTTCTGCTCTTATCAGTTGCTGGATGAAGCCTCTTATGATGGTTATGCTAGGCTGTGGTCTGAGTAGAGCAGAGTATCATTACAAATTATTGCATTGACATTTTTTGTTTGGTTTTATCCTAGATCTCTGGGCTGTCCAGATTCTGGTTCCTGGCCCTCCAGTCAGTGCCGGCTGTGGCTTCCCTCTCATGGGTTTTCAGGTGGTGATTATTGATTAGTTATTGATTAGTTACTTGCATAATTTCTGTGCCACCAGCACAATTTTCATGCAGGACAAATTGTACATCAAAGTCTTTTGTGGCTGGGTTGGTGTCCTAGTCCCTACACTGGAAGCCTTGCCTTATTATAGACAATGGCCGTTTCAGGCTCCTTATCTCCTATTACTAGGAGTATTAGCTAGGGTCCCCCTTGTAGGTTTCTGGGAGTTTCAATTGCAACAGGTTTCTGCCTTGCCTTCTAAATTGCCCCCCAATTCCAGTTGTCTCTCCTGATATTCTCTCCCTTCACCCCCACCTGATGTCTCCTATTCCCATCCATCCCACCCCCAGCCCAGATACAAAATCTATTCTAGTTTCCATTCCCAGAGAGAATCAGGCACTCTCCTCCCTGTCCCCTGTCCCCTGCTCCCCTTGTTCTTTAGCCTCTATGAGCCTGTAGATTTTAGCATGAATACCTTTTACTTTACAGATAATATCCACTTAGAAGTTAGTACATACTATGCTTGTTTCTTTGGATCTGGCGTTAAATCACTCAGGATAATTTTTTTTCTAGTTACATTCATTTGCTTGAAGACTTCATGATGTCATTGTTTTTCACAACTGAGTAAAACTACACTGTGTAAGTGTACCACCTTCTGTTTATTCAAGATTCAGTTAGGGGACATCGAGTTTGTTTCTATGTTTTGGCTATTTTAAATAAACTGCTATGAACATAGTTGAAAAAGTGCCCATGGATAGTATGGAACATCTTTTCAGTATACGCAAAAAAGTAAGAAACCTGGGTCTTGTGGTAGACCAATTCTCAGTTTTATGAGAAATGGCCATAGTGATCTCCAAAGTGGCTGTACAAATTTGTACTTCTACCAGCAGTGGAGGCATTCCTCTTGCTACACAGTTCCTCTTCAGCTAGAAATGCCACTTGTGTTTCTGATCTTGGCCATTCTGACAGGTGTAAGATGGAATTTCAGAGTTGTTTTGATTTACATTTCCCTAATGGCTCAGGATGATGAACACTTTTTAAGTGTTTCTTATTCATTTATGATTCTTCAATAGACAACTCTCAGTTTCACTCTGTACCCTATTTATTAAATTGGAATATTTGGTTTGTTAATTTCTAGTTTCTTGAGTTCTCCATATAATTTGAATTTAGCCCTTTGTCAGAGATGTAGATAGTAGAATTAATTTCCCATTCTGTAGGCTGCTGTTTTCTTCTGTTGACAGTGCCTTTCACTTTGCAGACGCTTTTCATATGAATCTACATTTTATTTTTCTCAGTTACTGGCTCAGACATGGGAAACTTCAGCATACAAAATCCTGACACCCATACCTCAGAAGGCTATGTCCTGTATTTGTAGCCATCTGCTGGCACCTGCAATGACTATAGTAACAAAAGCTATTCTACTGAGTTTGTTCTAACTTTTTCCTGCTTCCCCCATAACTATGCAACAAACACTTTGAATAAATAACAAAGTGGAATCAGTAGGCAAATGTACATTTTGACAATATGAAGAGATATGTATATACATCCATGTATGTACACATGCAGTTGGATGGATAATGAGAAGCCATTTATTAGCAAAATTGGCACATACTCTAATTGAGGCTATGACAACCCATGGAAATCTACAAACTGGAAATATAGGAATGTTGGTAGTGTTTTGAATCCAGTTTTCAAGGCCTACAAAAGCAGTAAAGTTTTTGAGGTAGCTCCCAGTGAAGGATGAAAGGATTGAGAACTCAGATCAACATATTCTTTATGCAGGCATTGGGATCTACATGTAAGGGGATATAAATTTATGAAATCCAAGAGGATGGTCCAGGTTCTAGCTAAGAGAGAGGAAGAACAATCTTCTTTAGAGAGCATTTTAATTTCTGCCTGTGCCCTAGCTAAGCACAGATGATCTGACCCACTGCGTCAATAATCTCACCCCCTTGTTTGTTTGGAAAATAGCTTTACAAACACACTCCAAAATGTTTTATAGTCCCTACATAAGGTCAAAGAAGCACCTGAAGTTAACTGTATGTCTGTACCCCAGTATTTCTTAGCAGTTCTTTCTTCCTAGCTCTGTTAAACTTTAGGTGACCTCTTTTAAAGATCATCCTTCTTAGAATACAATAAGATATCTTTTAAAGACAGAAAAAAAATGAGATTGAATTGATGTATTGTAAATGGGGCACACTCTCCTCCCCACTTCAAAATTTACAGGTGACTTAGGAGCCCAATCTATTTGCTCTTACAATAGCACAAATGTCAACTGACATCATCCCATCTTACTGTATGTGTCTCTCTTTCTCACTTCCTCAAATTATCATCAAGGCAACAACTTTAAACATTTTTGTATAGCTTGAAAAAGACAGAATAGCCACTGTTTAAATGAATAAAGTCCCACTTGTTTCCACTTGGAAAGGTATGTATTAAAATTGGGACATTTCTTTTTTTTTTTTTTTTGAGTGGGATCTGAAGGGTCAGTCCAGGATGTTTCTGATCCCAGAGTATTCAGTGGTTGTGGTTTGCCACTTCAGTATGTTTGGCTTTTTTTCTTGTTTGTTTGTTTAGAGACCACTAATGAGTGAGTACATCCCCTGCTTATCTTTCTGAGATTGTGATACCTCGCTCAGGAGGATATCCTCCATATCCATCCATTTGCCTGTGAATTTTAGGATATCATTTTTTTTTTCTTACTGCTGAGTAGTATTCCATTGTGTAGATGTACCACAGTTTGTAAATCCATTCTTCAGTTGAGGGACATCTAGGTTATTTCCAGTTTCTTGATATTACAAATAATGCTGCTATGAACATAGTTGAGCTAATACCTTTGGAGTGTTAATGTGCCTCTTTAGGGTATACACCCAGAAGTGGTATTGCTGGGTCCTTAGGGAGATTGATTCTCAATTTTCTTAGAAACCACCATATTGCATTCCAAAGTAACTGAACAAGCTTACACTCCCACCAACAATGGAGGAGTGTTCCCCTTGCTCTGCATCCTCTCCAGCATAGGCTGTCAATTGTGCCTCTTATCTTAGCCAATCTAACAGGTGTTAGGTTCTATCTCAAAGTTGTTTTGATTTGCATTTCTCTGATGGCTAAAGATGAAGAACACTTTTCCAGGTGCCTTTCAGCCATTCGTAGTTCCTCTGCTGAGAATTCCCTTTTTAGATCTGTACCCCATTTTTTGATTGGGTTATTCAAGGTTTTGGGCTCTAGATTCTTGAGCTCTTTATATATCTGAGAGATCAGTCCTCTATCACTTGTAGGGTTGGTGAAAATCTTTTCCCATTCTGTAGGCTGACGTTTTGTCCTCTTGACAGTGTCCTTGGCTTTGCAGAAGGTTCCTAGCTTCAGGAGATCCCACTTATTGATTGTTGGTCTTAGTGTCTGTGCCACTGGTGTTATATTTAGGAAGTGGTCGCCTGTGCAAATTTGTAGAAGTGTATTTTCCATTTTGTTTTCTATCAAGTTCAAAGTGGCTGGGTTTAAGTTGAGGTCTTTGATCCGATTGGATTTGAGGTTTGTGCAGGGTGACAGGTTCAGATCTATTTACATTTTTCTACACACTTCCAACCAGCTATATCAACACCATTTGTTGAATATACTATCTTTTTTCCATTGAATGTTTTGTGCCTCTTTGTCAAAGATCAGGTGTTCATAGGTTTTTGGGTTAATGTCTGGATCCTCAATTCTATTCCATTGGTCCACAAGTCTGTTTTTATGCCAGTACCAGGCTGTTTTTATTACTGTAGCTCTATATTACAGCTTGAAGTCAGGGATGGTGATACCTACTGAGGTTCTATTGTTGAGTAAAATTGTTTTGGCAATCCTGGCTTACCTGTTATTCCAAATGAAATTGAGTATTGTTCTTTCTAGGTCCAAAAAATATTGTGCTCAGATTTTGATGGACAGTGCATTGAATCTGTAGATTGCCTTTGGTAGAAATGCCATTTTTACTATGTTGATCCTACCAATCCAGGAACATGGGAGAGCTTTCCATTTTCTGATATCCTCTTCAATTTGTCTCTTCAGTGATTTAAAATTTTTGTCAAATAGGTCTGTTACTTCTTTGGTTATAGTTACTCCAAGGTATTTAATACTATTTACAGCTATTATGAAGGATAATGTTTCCCTTATTTCTTTTTCAGCACTTCTGTCTTTAGTGTATAGAAGGGCTACTGATTTCTTTGAGTTAATCTTGTATCTTGCTACATTGCTGAAGGTGTTTATCAGCTGTAGCATTTCCTTGGAAGAATTTTGTGGGTCACTTATGTATACAATCATATCATCTGCAAGTAGAGATAGCTTCATTTCTTCTTTCCCAATTTGTATCCCCTTAATCTCTTTTCCTTCCCTTAATGCTTTAGCTAAAACTTCGAGAACTATATTGAATAGATAAGGAGAGAGAGGATATCCTTGTCTAGTTCCTGACTTTAGTGGGATTGCTTCGAGTTTTTCTCCATTAAGTTTGATTCTGGCTGTCAGCTTCTTCTAAATCGCCTTTATTATATTTATGCATTCTCCCTGTATTCCTGATCTCTCCAGGGCTTTAATCATAAAGGAGTGTTGGATTTTGTCAAAGGCTTCTTCCGCATCTAAGGATATGATCATGTGGTTTTGTTCCTTTAGTTTGTTTATATGATGGATAACATTTACAGTTTTTCATATGTTAATCCAGCCCTGCATTTCTGGGATGAAGCCTACTTGGTCCTGGTGGATGATATCTTTTATACATTGTTGTATACAGTTTGCCATGATTTA
>PVIH01004592.1:19235-137514 GCA_004025045.1 Sigmodon hispidus
TCAATATTCATGAGGGAAATTGGTCTGTAATTCTCCTTCTTTGTTGTGTCTTTGAGTGGCTTGGGTATTAGGGTAATTGTGGCCTCATAAAAGGAATTTGGCAATATTCCTTCAGTTTCTACTGTGTGAAATAGTTTGAGGAGTAATGGTAGTAATTCTTCTTTGAATGTCTGGTAGAATTCGGCACTGAAACCATCTGTACCAGGGCTTTTATTTTTGGGGAGGTTTTTAATGACAGCTTCAATTTCCTTAAGTGATATAAGCCTGTTTAGGTAATTAATCTGATCTTCATTTAATTTTGGTATATGGTACCTGTCCAGAAAGCTGTCCATTTCTTCTAGGTTTTCCGTTTTTGTGGAATAAAGATTTTCAAAATATGATCTGGTAATTCTCTGTATTTCCTGCGGGTCTATTGTTATGTCCTCCTTTTTGTTTCTGATTTTGTTGATTTGAACACACTCTCTCTGTTTTTTGATTAGTTTGGCTAAGGGCTTATCTATCTTGTTAACTTTCTCAAAGAACCAACTCTTAGATTCATTGATTGTTTGTATTGTTCTTTTTGTTTCAATTATATTGACTTCAGCTCTAAGTTTGATTATTTCCTGCTGTCTACTCTTTCTAGGTGAGATTGCTTCTAATTATTCTAAGGCTTTCAGCTGAGCTGTTAGGGCTTTAGTGTGGGATTTCCCCAAGTTTTTCATATAGGCATCTAGCACTATGAATTTTCCTCTTAAAACTGCTTTCATTGTGTCCCACAAGTTTGGATATGTTTTAGATTCATTTTCATTGAATTTCAGGAAGACTTTGATTTCTTTCTTAATTTCTTCCTTGACCCAGAGATGGTTCAGCTGAGTGATGTTTAGTTTCCATGAGTTGGTAGGCTTTCTGTGATTTTTGATGTTGTTGAACTCTAACTTTAGGCCCTGGTGGTCTGATAAGTTACAAGGGATTATTTCCATTTTTTTTGTATCTGCTGATATTTGCTTTATGACCAATTATGTGGTCAATTTTGCAGAAAGTTCCATGAGGAGCTGGGAAATATGTATATTCCTTTGCCTTTGGGTGGAAGCTTCTGTAGATATCTATGAAATCCATTTGGATCATAACCTCTTTTAGACTCCTTATTTCTCTTTTGAGACTCTGTCTGGTTGATCTATCCAGGGTTGAAAGGGGGGTATTTAAGTCTCCCACTATTAGTGTGTAAGAATTGATGTAGGATTCGAGCTTTAGCAGTGTCTCTTTTACATAAGTAGGTGCCCTTATATTTGGGGCATAAATATTTAAGATTGAAATCTCCTCTTGACCAATTTTTCCTGTGATGAATAAGTAGTGACCATCTTGGTCCCTTTTAATTGCTTTTAGCTTAAAGTCTACTTTGTTAGATATTAGGATTGCAACCCCTGCTTGTTTCTTAGGACTATTTGACTGGAAAATCTTTTCCCAACCCTTTATTCTAAGCCTGCATCTGTGTTTGCAGTTGAGGTGTGCTTCTTGTAGGCAACAGAAGGATGGCTTCTGTTGCTGTATCCATCTTGTTAGTGTGTGATGTTTTATAGGAGAGTTGAGACCATTGATATTAAGGGAAATTAGTGACCATTAGTTCATATTTCCTGCCATTTTTTGGTGGTAACTTGTTTGTATTTCCTTCCTTTCGGGTGTTCTTCTGTGGAATTACTGTTTATGATTTCTTGGGTGTATCTGGGGTCCTTAGGTTGGAGTTTCCCCTCTAATACTCTCTGTAGTGCTGGATTGGTAGATAGATATTCTTTCAGTCTGACTTTGTCCTGAAATACCTTGTTTACTCCATCTATGGTGATTGATAATTTTGCAGGGTATAGTATTCTAGTTTGGCAGCCATGCTGTTTTAGTGTCTATATAACTTCTGACCAAGCCCTTCTAGCTTTCATCATTTCCATTGAATAGTCAGGCATTATTGTGATGGGTCTGCCTTTATATGTGAGTTGACCCTTTTCTTTTGCAGCTCTTAAATTTTTTTCTTTGTTCTGTATGTTTTGTGGCTTGATTATAATGCACGCTGACTTTTTTGGGGGGGGGTGTCATATCTATTTGGTGTTCTGTAAGCTTCTTGTATCTTTATAGGCATTTCCTTCTTCAAGTTAGGGAAGTTTTCTTCTATGATTTTATTGAAAACATTATCTGTGCCTTTGAGCTGGTATTCTTCCCCTTCTTCTATTCCTATTACTCTTAAATTAAGTCTTTTCATGGTGTCCCCGATTTCCTGAACATTTTGAGTTATGGCTTTTTTAGTTTTACTATTTTCTTAGACTGATATATCTATTTGAGCTACTGAGTCTTCCACTTCAGAGATTCTATCTTCCATCTCTTGAACTCTGTTTGTTATGCTTGTGTCTGCGGTTCCAGCTTTTTTCTTCAGATTTCTATTTCCATCTTTGCCTCATTTTGTGCCTTTTTTATTGCTTCCATTTCAGCTTTTATTTCAGCTTTTAGTTCTGGCATGTTTCTTTCTTAGATTTGTTAGAGAAAAATTTGTCTCTTCCAATTTTTTTTTTGTATTTTCTTCTATTTCTTTAAGGCTTTTTTCATATCTACTTGATAGCTTCGATGACCATCAAAAAGGAATTTTTGGTGTTGCTTCCTTCTGTTTCCTCTTCATTGTTCAGTTCAGGTCTTGTATTTGTAAGATTGCCACTCTCTTCTTGAGTTACCATGTTGTTCTTTGTATTATTATGTAATTTTTTGCTCTGACGTTTGCCCATGGCTTCAGGGGTTCACGATTAGATGGCTCCTGGTCAGTTGTGGCACTCGGGCTTGTGTGCCTCCTGTCACCTCTCTGGGCAGGGTCTGATTCTGCCCTTCAGAGATCCCAGAAGTTATCTGTTTGCTCAGTTTGAGGTTGAAGTGGGTAGCTTTGCAAATTCCCTCAGTAGCAGCTGTGGGTATGGTAACAGGCAGACTTTATCTGCACCTGCTACAGAGTTCGCTGGGACTTAATCTGTAGACAGCACAAGGTCCCCGAAGAGGAACCTCAATGAGAGCTCAACTCTCCCTCCCTGGCTGGGATATAGGTGCTTGGGCCTGGTGACTCCTCACCTCTGGGCAGGGTCTGAGTTTGTCCTTCAGGGACCCCTGTAGTTATCTGTTCACTCAGTTCGAGGTCAACTTAGGTAGCCGTGCAATTTCCCTCAGCAGGAGCTGTGAGTATGGTGACAGGCAGACTTTATCTGCCCCTGCTACAGAGTGCGTTGGTACTCTGTAGATAGCACCTGGTCCCGCTTGGGATATTTCTTTATGTGGTAACAAACATTTTGGTTCCAAAGACAGCAATTACAAGTGGAAATGTTGGTAATTGTTTCCTACCTGATTGCTCTAGCTAAACCCGAGATAAAGGCTGTTTATATCAATAATGATAGAAAACGTGCAATTAAATGACATTTCACATTGTGTTGCATGTATATGTTCTGCTGTATTAGAACAAGGTTTATGTAACAAGTAGGTACTAACACAACAAAAATTTAATTTGGTGTAATGCGTCACTCTGCTGTTGAGAAATACATTTGAATTAATTTTTATCAAGGTGCATTGCCCATTTTCTCTTTGTTTTCATAATTTAAATTCCTTGTAAGCAGAACCTGCATCCATTATTATAAAAATTATATTTCAATTATGCTTTTTTCTCTTTAAGTCAAAACAAGCCAAATAAATGTAATTCACAATTACTTTAAAAATACTCAATTTCTTCATATTATAATAATTGAAAAGAGTTATTTGTCATTAAACAGACTCTTCAAAGCATTCAGAATTGTATTAATCTCAAGAATGTTGCAATGTATAAGAATTTAAGAGAAATTATGTTCCTCCACCTGACTTCTAAAAGCCCAACAAACCTTTTTATTAAATAAAATTAACTTGAAGTTGATTATAATATTTTCTATGAATGTTAAGCATGCATACACTAGAAGCTTATCTATATGTATAGAAATTAAATGTATATTTCTTGAGTTCTACATAGAATCTAAAATGTGTACACATAGGTACACTAGCACAATTGAAATTTTAAAGGTACCTCTGCTGTTAAAATTATTCCCAAAAGTATATACATAAAATATAAAGAGTCACTTTATAAAGAGTCTAAGATTGATCATTGATATTTTCTATTTTTGAATTCAAATTATGATTTGTCTGAATTATAAATTATAAACTTAAATTTATGTCTGAGATCATGACAATGAATAACTCCTAATATTATTAAACTTTAAAAGTTAATTGTGCTTTAAAATTTTACTAATGTATGTCTAATCAATAATAAATTTCAACATTGAGATTATTTGTATTACTAGTCAACAATACCCTAGAAGACAAAATGTGAATAAATGGAGTATAAATAATAACTACAAAGAGCATTAGGACTCAACACTTTTTAAAAAAAAAAAATGGATGCTACTTATGTTTTTCCATGTCTTAATGTCTTGCACAGTAGCCAAAATTTTCAGACTTCCCTGGTAGCAATGATGCTTGACATGTTATATAATGTCTACCTCCTACATTCTTTTAAGAATGTTTTAGGTAATACGTATTTAACTATGAGTCATGTTAGTTGCATTATCACTAATATGTTCTGATTTACTTTCCCCTTAATTTATATGAAGTCTAGTACATACAAGAGATAAATAATACATTGGTAGTAATTACTGAAGAAGCCTGATATCCTAGCACTTACACGGACCTGAGAACCCGCAGAACAGTGTAAAGGTAGAGAGAACACATGAGGTTTATGTGTTGAATAAAAGAGACTCAGAACCCTCAGGAACAACCTTAACAAATGTCCTATTGTGTTTTCCATACAGTAAGTGAGACCACAAAATCAGTTGGTGTAGCTTTGGTTTGGTGTCTAAGTTATGGTTTCTATTACTGGAATAAAATACCATGATCAAAAGCAACTTCAAAAAGTAAAGGTTTATATATCCACATCAGAGTATACCATCACCGGAAACCAAGGAAGCAATGCCAGCCCTGTAGGAAGCTATGGAGAAATGCTGCTTGCTCAATTGCTCCCCATGGTTTGATATGTATTTATATATGGGATCTCCAAAAATAATTCAGCTTCTATGGACATGAAATTAGCCAACAGAGTTGGGAATTTGGAATTTCTCTATAGTACAGCAAGATAAAGTTTAAGAACATCACATATAGGTAAAATGTATTACACAAGGCTCAAAAATGAGATGAGTGAGATGGATTGTATCACAAATGTCTACCTGTCTAAGGTTTGGAGAAAACAGACTGAAATTTAGAATCTGAGGTCACTGGAGTTTAAATAAGTGGGCTTCGAAATTGTATCATCATAAACAAAAGGTAAATTATTGCTTTTCTACATGATCATTATATTTTTCAGTATTAACTACTGTTTAAAAATGTTAGAAATGAGTTAAAGAAAATATGTTAGCTTGATGTGTAGGGCAATGCAAGTAAATTGCATTTTCAAAGATTCTCTTTCTATTGTAAAACTGAAAGAAAATAACTGTTGTGATTTAGATGCCAACATCTCTCTAGGTAGGGAGGGAAAGTATCCATGATTAATTTCAAACTTTAGCAAAAAAGAAAAGAAAATGATATTGCATTTTACAGTTATTGTAAAATACCACAGGTGTGAGGTTAGACAGCTCTCTTGGATTTCTTCCCTTATATTTCAAGCTTGAAATATATGCCATTGACATATTTGTCATAACTAGGATTTTGGTTGTTGTTTTATTATTTTTCTCTATTTTACTTACTACTATTTCTTATCTCTCTACATTTATCTGTTTGTTTCCTAAGTTATAACTAATAGTTCAACAACCAAATACATTTAAAATATTTAATGTATCTAACATTAGACAACACAAGGTATATGGAATAAACCATCAAGTAACCATTCAACTTGGAAGTGTTATAATCTCTTGACATGATCATCAAAAAAAGAATAAGATCATATATGAATTCAGCCAATAAATTTATGGATTAGTCATAGGAACCTGTAGGGTAAGGAGGGCATAGAACACACTTGTTACAGAGAAAGATAATATAAAGTACCAAACTGACTCATAATAACATCAAAATCTGTTGTCTGAAACTAATGAAAATATTTTTAATTGTAGCAGGATTTCTTTCAGAAGAGAATGGGAATATAAAGCTTGGGGACACAGACTTGTGTTAAAAACAAGTGACTAGATCAAAAAATGTTTACCCAAAAAGCAGTTTTACAATAAATCCAAATTTTAGGACCATCATTGCAAAGTTTATCTACTTAGATAAAAGTTAAGGGTATTTTCCACTTATTGGGGTAACTTTCAATCAATAAGAACCTTCTGAAATTCACCTGTATTTAGAAGATAATTTCTCCAGGTTATATGGATAAGTTTTAACATCTTTAAAGTTAATTACATAAACAAAAATGTTCTTTGTCAGTTTTTTGTCATTGTGACTGTTATTTTAAAAGTCTCATGACACAACAATCTAGCCAGCAGATCATCAGGCATAATGATGTTGCATATTAACCTTGTTGTACTTGAAAGAGTCTTCACAAAGGCTAATAAAATAGTAAATGAACAGACAATCAGAATACCTCCCTAAATCAAATAAGAATAAATCCACTAAAGTAAGGGAATAATGCTAGTGTTGGCTGATCTATGCCACTTCAGTGCCAAAGCACTTTAATTTACCATTCTTAATAAGCACAGTACCAAATCCTTACCTATAAATATTAATAAGACTATATTGTGATTACAAACAATTTTTCTTTATTTTGAAAAATTGCCTTTACTAAGTAAGAAGAAATCAAATTAATCTACTAACACATAGAGAGAATATTCCACAAGAGATCAAAATAAGCACTAGGGACAAAAATGATGAGGGATAACAAAGGGATCTTATTTATCCTAAGATTGTGTTTACTTGAGACAAGGTATAGCAACAGACATAAAAATACAAGTTTACTCTTTTTGCTATTATTCTACATTATGCCTTGTTTTCTGAGATTTGGTCATGTTCTTTCACTTCCTGGTACCAATTTATTTATTTATTTTTTGTTAAATCAATTGTTCTTTCTTAGTACATTGTTATAAGAATGAATGGAGTATGCTCTTGGTATGAGTAACTTTGTAAGCATGACAATTACCCAAGTAATGGTAGCAATTCTTCTTTGAATGTCTGGTAGAATTCTGCACCGAAACCATCTGGACGTGGTTTTTTTCACTTGGGAGGCTTTTAACGACAGCTTCAATTTCCTTTAGGTTTATAAGTTTGTTTAGATAATCAATCTGGTCTTCATTTAATTTTGATAAATAGTACATGTCCAAAAAGCTGTCCATTTCTTCTATGTTTTCCATTTTTGTGGAATATAGATTTTCAAAGTATGACCTGACAATTCTCTGGATTTCCAGGGGGGTCTGTTGTTATGTTCTCCTTCTCATTTCTGCTTTTGTTGATTTGAGCACTCTCTCTCTACTTTTTGGTTAGTTTGGATAAGGGCTTATCTATCTTGTTGACTTTCTTAAAAAATCAACTCTTTGATTCATTGATTCTTTACACTGTTCTATTTGTTTCAATTGTATTGATTTCAGCTCTAAGTTTCATTTTTTCCTGCTGTCTACTTCTTCTAGGTGAGTTTGCTTCTAGTTCATCTAAGGCTTTCAGTTGGGCTGTTAGTTCTCTAGTGTGGGATTTGAAGGAATAATACCAAACTCTTTTTATGAGACCACAATCACCCTAATACCCAAGTCACTCAAAGACACAACAAAGAATGAGAATTACAGACTAATTTCTCTGATGAATATTAATGCTAAAGTTCTCAGCAAAATTTTGGCAAACCATATACAACAATATATAAAAAATATCATCCACCATGATCAAGTAGGTTCAATCACAAAAATGCAGGATTGGTTCAACATACAAAAAATTGTAAATGTCATCCATCATATAAACAAAGTGAAGAAAAAAATCACATGATCATATATTTAGATGCTTAAAAAGCCTTTGACAAATTCCAACACACATTTATGATAAAAGTCCTAGAGAGATCAGAAATATAGGGAAAATATGTAAATATAATAAAGGCGATGTACAAGAAGCAGACAGCCAACATAAAACTTAATGGAGAAAATCTCAAAGTAATCCCACTAAAATCAGGAACTAGACAAGGGTGTCCCCTCTCCCCTTACCTATTCAATATAGTTCTCAAAGTTGTAGCTAAAGCAAAAAGAGAATGAAAGGAGATTAAGGGGATACAAATTAGAAAAGAAGAAGTGAAACTATATTTGCAGATCACATGATTGCATAAAAATGTGACTCACAAAATTTTACCATGGAACTTCTACAGCTGAAAAACACCTTCAGCAATGTAGAAGGATACAAGATTAACTCAAAGAAATCAGTAGCCCTGCTATACACTAAAGAGAAAGGGGCTGAAAAAGAAATAAGGGAAGCATCACCCTTTATAGTAGCTACAAATAGCATTAAATACCTTGGTGTAACTATAACCAAAGAAGTAACAGAAGTATTTGACAAAAACTTTAAATCACTGAAGAAAGAAATTAAAGAGGATATCAGAAAATAGAAAGACCTCCCATGTTCCTGGATAGGTAGGATCAACATAGTAAAAATGGCAATTCACCAAAAGCTATCTACAGATTCAATGCACTTCCAATCAAAATCCCAACACAATAGTTTAAGGACCTTGAAGAAAGAACAATACTCAGTTTCATTTGGAATAACAGAAAAGCCGGGATTGTCAAAATGATTTTACTCAGTGAAGGAACCTCAGGAGGCATTACCATCCCTGACTTCAAGTTATACTATAGAGCTACAGTAATAAAAACAGCCTGGTACTGGCATGAAAATAGACTTGTGGATCAATGGAATCATAATGAGGATCCGGGCATTAAACGAAAAAGCTATGAACACCTAATCTTTGACAAGAAGCCCAAAATATTCAATGGAAAAAAGATAGCATCTTTAACAAATGGTATAGTCATAGCTGGATGGTAGTGTGTAGAAAAATGCAAATAGATCCAAGCCTGTCACCCTGCACAAAACTCAAATCCAAGTGGATCAAAGACCTCAACATAAACCCAGCAACTCTGAACTTGATAGAAAAGAAAGTGGGAAATACACTTCAATGAATTTGTACAGTGACTGCTTCTTAAATAGAACACCAATGGCACAAACACTAAGAACAACAATCAATAAGTGGGACCTCCTGAAGCTAAGAAGCTTCTCTAAAGTCAAGAAAACAGTCAATATTACAAAACAACAACCTACAGAATGGGAAGATTTTTCACCAACACTACAAGTGATAAAGGACTGATCTATAAAATATATAGAGAACTCAAGAAACAAGATCACAAATCCTTGAGTAACCCAATCAAAGAAAGGGCTTCAGAACTAAAAAGGGAATTCTCAGCAGATATATTACAAATGGCTGAAAGGTACCTGAAATAGTGCTCAACATCTTTAGCCATCAGAGAAATGCAAATCAAAGCAACTTTCAGATACCACCTTATTCCTGTCAGATTGGGTAAGATACTAGACACAGATGACAACCTATGCTGGAGAGGTTACAGAGCAAGGGGAAAGACTCCTCAATTTTGAGTGGGAATGTAAGCTTGTTCACTCACTTTGGAATACAGTATGGTGGTTTCTCAGAAAACTGGGAATTCATCTCTCCAAGGATCCTACAATACCACTATTGGGCATATACTCAAAAGATGCATATTTGCACCCCAAAGGCATTAGCTCACCTATGTTCATAGCAGCATTATTCATGATAGCAAGGACCTGGAAACAACCTAGATGCCCCTCAACTGAAGATTGGATTAACAAACTATGATACTTCTACTCAGCAGTAAGAAAAAGTGATATTCTAATATTCGCAGGCAAATGGATGCACTTGGAGAATATCCTCCTGAGTAAGGTATCACAAACCCAGAAAGATGAGCAGGGGATGTACTCACTCATTAGTGGACTCTAAACAAAAAAGCAAAGAGTGAAGCATGTCCAAGTTCAACCCACAACAAGTGAAATGCTTGGGATATGAGACACCTTGGACAGGCACCTTGGATACCACTCCCTCCAGAGGAACACATGACCCATTCTTGATGTTGGGGTGAGGAAAGCAGATCTGGTTGGAGTGGATGCTGAACTAAGCCACATTGGGCCCTTGGGACCTGCTGCCCTTGCTAAGGAGAAGATAAAGTGTTGTGGAAAAGAGGGAGTGACTGGAAAGGCTGGGAGGAAGAAGGGAGCTTGAACAAGAATATACATGGATAAAAAATATAACTTTATTCATGAGAAAAAAAAGAAAACAAAGGAACCCAACTATTGTTAATACTGCAATATAATTTAGTAAGTACTCAGCAAATATTCTTCATAGTAGTGACCTATAACTGTTTCTGTATTATTCTCATTTTGAAGTAGAAACCAAGACTAAAAGAATCTTCTATGAATTTCTAAGGACCACAGAGTATAATAAGGCTCAAAAGATTTTATATTGTCCTGCAAATGTCATTATATCATTCCAATATCTGTGAAATCAATACTTTAAGCACATCTCATTGTATCAAAGGTTACACAAGCCTAAACAAAATATAAGGGAGTAATAAAATAGTGTCCCCAGCTTGTAAGATACAGTCTATTTCAAAATAGTTCTCAGTTCTTTCAAATTATGTCCTTTGCACCAGGTACCTTTGTATCTTCCATGCAGTGTAAAATTTTGTTCTCAACTTTATCTATTAATATCAACAATTTATAAGAATAATGTATCCAAATTTCTTTAGCTAGTTTTAAATATTTCCTACTATTTGATAGATGCTAAATATTCTTTATTAAGCTACAATTCCACTTTCTTTATTGTAGTAGTCACATTTAAACAGTGCAGTGACATTTTCAATTTAGAAGACATATAAGATAACATGAGTCTCGAGGGGAAAAGTGCGTATGGAACCTCAGACAGGCATGATACAACCAAGTTCAAAATACACTCAGTACTGCTCCAGATATTTCATGGTATGAGGGAAAATCAACAGACTGCATTTGTACACACTTAACCATGAAAATGCCATAGCCTATTCATAGGTGACAAGTGTTAAATTTTAAGAATGTGTATTGTTCATGTTATTTATATCTTAATTTTGTTAATGTTATAGAAACTGTGCCTGGAATTCATGAACAGTATTTGTTTTGGTCAACTTGAGACTCAAGTACCAGAATTCTATTTTTTAACTAATTTTTTAAGTACAAAGTCATATTTTTTTTTTATCCATGTATTCCCTTGTTCAGGCTCCCTTCCCTCTCCTGCGCCTCACAGTAACTCATTCTTCTTTCTCTCAGTTTATCTCCCCCCGCCCCCAGCAAGTCCAGGAAGTCCCAAGGTCCCAAGATGGCTTGGGTAGGCATCCAATCCAGGCAGATAACTTTCCTCATCTTAACATCAAGAATGGGTCAGGTGTTCCTATGAAGGGAATGGTCTAGGTGTATCAGATTCCAGGCTGTACAATAGTTGTGGTTTGCAGCTTGGACATGCTTAGCTTTTTGTTTAATGACCACTAATGAGTGAGTACATCTCCTGCTTATCTTTCTGGGTTTGTGATACCTCGCTCAGGAGGATCTTCTCCAAGCCCATCCATTTGCCTTCGAATTTTAGGATAAAATTATTTCTTACTGCTGAGTAGTATTCTATTGTGTAGATATACCATAGTTTGTTAATCCATTCTTCACTTAAGGGGCATCTAGGTGGTTTCCAAGTCCTTGCTATTACAAATAATGCTGGTATGTATTGATTGGGTTTTTCAAGGTTTTGGGCTCTAGTTTCTTGATTTCTCAATATATTTAGAGATGAGTACTCTATCACTTGTAGGGCTGGTGAAAATCTTTTCCCATTCTGTACATTGTCATTTTGTTTTATTGACTGTGTCCTTGGATTTACAGAAGCTACACAGTTTCAGGTGGTCCCACTTATTGATTGTTGTTATTAGTGTTTCTGTTACTGGTGTTATATTTAGAAAGTGGTCACTTGTGCCAGTGAATTGGAAGGTATTTTCCACTTTCTGTTCCATCAAGGTCAGTGTAGCTGGGTTGATGTAGAGGTCTTTGGTACACTTGGATTTGAGTTTGGGGCAAGGTGATAGGTTTGGATCTATTTGCATTTTTCTACACACTACCATCGAGATATGCCAACACCAATTGTTAAAGATATTATCTTTTTCTCCACTGAATATTTTGGGGCTCTTTGCTAAAGATCAGGAGTTAATAGGTTTTGGGTTAATGTTGGGAACTTCAGTTCGATTTTATTGATCCACAAGTCTGTTTTTATGCCAGTAACAGGCTGTTTTTATTATTGTAGCTCTATAGAATAATTTGAAGTCAGGGATGGTGGATGCCTCCTTAGGTTCTTTTGTTGAGCAAAATTATTTTGGCAATCCTGGCTTTCCTGTTATTCCAAATGAAATTGAGTATTGTTCTTTCAAGGTCCAAAAAATATTGTGTTGGGATTTTGATGAGCAGTGCATTGAATCAGTAGATTGCTTTTAGAAGAATTGCCATTTTTTTCTTTTTTATTATTATTATGAATAATAAGTCACATTTTCTATCCTTGTATATCCTTATTCAAGGTCCCTTCCCCGTCCCGCCACATCAGGTCATCCTCTCTTCTCCACATCTCCCAATCTGCCCCCATGGGCAGGTGGTCCCAAGGTCCCACAGTCCCAATATTGCTTAGTTGAGCCTGCACTCCTGGCAGATCCAGTTTTCTCCCCCCAACATCAAGACTGAGTCACGTGTTCCTCTAGGGGGGTTAGGATCGAAGGAGTCTATCCAAGATGTTTCTGATCCCAAGCTGTTCAATGGTTGTGGTTTGCAGCTTGGGCAAGCTTACTTTTTTTTTTTTTTTTTTTTTTTAGAGTCCACTAATGAGTGAGTGCATCCCCTGCTTATCTTTCTGGGTTTGTGATAGCTTACACTCCCACTAACAACGGAGGAGTGTTCCCCTTTCTCTGCACCCTCTCCAGCATAGGCTGTCATTTGTGTCTTTTATCTTAGCCAGTCTGACCATGGCTATAGTGGTTCACACTTAGACAGCTCCTACTCAGTTGTGGCTAGAGGGCTTTTGTGTCACCTGTCTGCTCTGAGCAAGAGGTCTGTTAGGTCTCTGACTCTGCTCTGGACAGGACATTGAGTTTCAAATTCCTCAGTCCTTGTCTGATGATGCAGTTACCCCTGGAGATAGCGCCCAGCTGGGCAAGGTCTCTTCTTTTAGAAGTCGCTGGAGGAGGCCCTTCACAGCTAAAGCCTAGGGCCTGTTTGCTGCCAAGATTCTAAGTCCTAGAATACTAAAGAACTAGAAATTCTTTTGTCTACTTTTAATAGCAAATGGAAAATACAATTTATAACTGTTAGCAGGGGTGGGAGAAGAAATTTTCAACATAATATCTTTTTAAATTGTTTCGATTTTTTATCATCTAGACTTTGATAGCTTACTGGATTGTTTTCATTTCCACTGAGAACTGAGAGTACTTTTCTAGTCATACCCAAGATCCACACATTAGAAATATTATCAACAATCAACAAATCGAAGTTTAGAATTTTTAAACTTTTTAGTAAAAAAAAAAAAAAAAAAAAAAAAAAAAAAAAAAACAGAAATAAAGAGACAACCCACAGATTGGTAAAATAAACTCTTATAACAATACATGTGGTAGAGGATACATATAATCAATGTCTATAATATATAGAATTAAAACGTTAGTATTAAATCAATCTTGTCAGAAATAAATTAATGAAGTTATTAGACAGTATATTATTATTTCTTTTATTGTTTCATTAAAAAAATAAAACTCAGAATTTGAATATTAGGAAATAAAACTGAGAGATTAATGTAGTAACATAGAAACAAACACTTGCCATCTTCGTCATCTTCCACAATAGAAAATGTCACACATTTCTTTTTTGTTCCCTTCTCCCCTGCCTTAATTCTTCATGTCCATCTGTCATCCTCTGAATCCTCAAAAAAAACTCTGTGTTATATTTTGCACAGCTGAAAGTAGACTCCACCCTCTATACACCATTGACATTCTGGGAGTGGCAATGCAAACAAATCTTCCACAACATAGTTCTCAAAAGATGAAGAGAAAATGGCAAATAGCAATAAAAATATGTGCAAGCTCAGTAAACATCAGAAAAACACAAAATAAAACTGTATTTGAGTTCTGTTTTATTTTCCTGTAAACGCATAACAACAATAAATGCTGGAAAAGGATGTAGAAAGACTCTCACATACTACAAACTTCTGATGACAATGTAAAGAAATAATTTTACTGTAGATGTCAGTGCCAACTTTTCTCAAAAATCTAAAAATATATATGCCACTTGATCTGAATGTACCCTCAAGAGTCTTTACTTAAACAATGCCAAATAAATATTTTCCCACCAATGTATACTATTTCAACATTTTAACAATAATAGCTAAGCTACAAAACTAACCTAGGTGTCAAAAATAAAGAAATTCATGAAGTCAATAGAATGTTGTAGCTGTATGGAAAATCAAAATCCTTTACATGAAAGTGAATGCAGCTTTAATCACATTAATTGAAGCATGGCAGTTTAAGAAAGATGTTTTATATTTTGGTTGTGAGCCTAGCCTTTAACAGCTACACAGATAAAAGAAAATATGACTCTACTCATAATAAAAAAAAAGAAAGATGTTTTAACTATTTGAAATTCCTGGGTATTATATGATACATAAAATCATGTATAAATATGATATAAAAGTGGAGAGTAACTGTCAAAGAGGACAATATTTATAGGACTAAGTGAAGAAAGGAGACTGAGAAAAAGAAAAATATGGAGGTGAAGGGAGTTATGCTTAAATTAAAAGATATAATTTTACAAATTTAAAGTTAAAGTTGAATATGAGCTGAAAATATTGTTCATTGTGAAACACTTGCTCCACTTGCATAAAACTGATCTGAAATCATCACAGTAAATAAAAATCTGAAAAAGAGAAGTCTACGTTTAAAAACACAAAGGCATCAAACAACACTAATGAATTAAAATAATACAGCTATCTTAAAGATAAAATGTGATATAATTTGAAATAATTAAAGAAGGAAGAAAACCATATTAGAATGCCTTAGAATGCTGAGCTATAAAATAAAATAGTATTTAATTCCAAACATGAAAACCATACTCACTTAAGTTATAAAGTCAATTAAGCATTGACAGATGAGACTCAGAGAAAAAATTGTTTCATTGGCTGATTTGAAATAAAGGGGAAAGAATAGAAAACTATATTAATATTCCTTAAAACACTGAGCTTCAAAATTAAATGTTATTGAATTCCAGACATGAAAACCATACTCACTTATGTTATAACATCAATTAAGCACTGACAGATTAGACTCAGAGGAAGAATTTATTTATTTTTGGCTACAATGTATATAGTATAGAAATAATCATAATGAAGTTTAAAAACAAGTGAAAATACATCTAAATTTTAGAGTGTTGCAGCAGAATGTCACAATCTTCATTAACAAATAAGTGAATGGGTATGTGCTAGATAGATTTTGAATTTATAGCTATTTACTCAGATGATATTGCCAATCTAACTGTCTGTATAAACATATTAGGTTCAAATTAAAATATTTCAGTTTCTTAAAGCAGCATGATTTAGAATAAAATCACTTCTCTAATATACAAATATAACAATAAGACAGAAAGTGCATTGGATTGGAATTCATTGGGTAAACCTTGTTCTGTTTCCTGTGATAGAATGATAAGCTTAGACAATCTTATCATGGCAAATTTTACTTATTTATTTGTTTGTTTGCTTGTTTGTTTATTTGTTTGTTTGTTTGTTTGTCTGTCTGTCTGTTTGTTTGTTTGTTTTTAAGGATTAAACACAAATGGCAATTTCTTAAACAATTGAACAACAAAAACGGAAGACTTACTTCAATAAAACCAGAAATTGAAAGGCAAACATTATAACAGATATGAATGAAATTCCAGAAAATCATAAGGACATATATTATAAATTTGTTTCGATAAAGTGAAGAATCTGAAAAAAACTGATGAGATTTAGATAGCAAAATTAAACCTAAATTCAATGAATGAGCTTAAAAATTGCATACTTTGTAACCTTGAAATGCTAATAAAATACTCCATACTAAAAATAAAAAACAGCAATAATAAAAACAAACACAGGAAAATATAGACTTACTACAGAATTCCACTATAATTTTAAAAATTAAGACAAATACATATATTATTCCATAAAACTTATAAAAAATAAATAAAGCCATTAAAAGTTACAAAGCCAGTGAAACCCTGATATTAATCATAGTATTTCTTTTTTTAATTTTTTCATATATATATGCTTATTGTTTCATGTTTGAACATCATACACCCCATCAAACTTAGAAAGCAGACCTTTCAGATTCATGCCCACTTTTATGATCTCCACATTTACACAACAGCCCATTCATGCTGCTCATTTACTTACTGGAGCATAATTAAACTCTCTGTGGCCAGACCCTTAAAGAAAACAAGTCTTTCCTTATCCACCCCTCTGTGAGAGGGCATTGATAAAGAAATGAGGCATTGTGTCATTTAGCTATGTTCTAGTCTTGACTTCTTGTGTACAATGACATCTGTCTCTTTTTATTTTTACTTAAAGTCCACTAACGTGTGAATACATACCTGCTTCTCTTCCTGAAATTGTGATTCCTCACTGAGGAGGATATTCTCCATATCCATCCAGTAAATCAGAGCTATGAGTATGAAGCATTGCATCAAGGGAACAAAATGATCAGACCCAAAGGATCATGTTATTGGTTAGATATTAAGATTATATTAACTTATGTGTATTTGTGTAATCATACTCACTTGATTGAAATACTAAGGCTAAACAATGTAACAGGTAATATAAATAAAGGAAAAATTTTAAAATGCTCTTAGTGGCAAAAAAAAATAAATATAAAATTTAATAACACAACATATTTTTTAAAATAGCACAGGTTATTTTAATGCCTTAAATTTTATTAAGATTAAAAAGATCTTGTATAGATATTTTCTTATAATCTAAATAAATGCACTAAAAGACATACAGTCAACATTTGAAAAACTAAATTGATAAAACATATTCAATCTGATACCAGAGAAAGTCCACACTTGTACAAAGTAAAAAGAAAATTTGAGGAGCTTTTATTTTTTTGTTTATTTTTTTTATTATTTACAAAAGTTGCTGTAATCACAGCTTTAATAATCAAAATTTTGAAGTAAGACAAAAGTGTACCATACAACTTTATTATAAACATGTTCAAATGTGTCTCAAGTAAAACTTGGGAATGCACTTCAATGGTAATCCTAAACTCCAATTAATAAATACAATGGAGGCATATTTTGGAAGAAAAGGGTATCTTACAGCAGGAAATTGTGGGAAGTTCTAGAGTGTGAGGAAAGACACATTCTTCTTGGCACTAAGCTGGAGCATAGGACAATAGCAGAATTATGTCAAAAGATAGTGTAAAACCTCATCAGAAAACTCCATGTCCATGTGACCTCAGGAGTCAAGAATGAGAACCTACTTCAACTACAACTTGAGTGCTTCCAAAGCAATTAGTTTTTAACACAAGCACAAAACAGGCACTGGAAGACTCCAATACCTATAAACAGCTAAAATAATGTGTAGTAATCTTATTTGCATTATCACCCTTGATAAGTCATACTTATGATTTTTATCTTCTTCATAGTTATGGTTAACTTATCAGCATTTTAAATTCATTTTACTGTTTTTCTTGATAAATACAAAATAAATAAAGAAGGAAAAAAAAAGGAAGATGTATTCTATCTTTCCCTAAATTAGAATCATCCTTTTTCATGTGTCTGGCATAAGAGATTATAGATTTGTTCTTACTCAAAGTTTAGAATTTAGGAAACGTTTTATGAAACTGTCCTATGAATTTCACTATTAATCTAGGCTTTTATCATATTTATTTTCCCTTAATCTCTAGTTCTTAAATTTTAAACAGTGTGTATGATCATATTACAGTATTTTATGATAAAGCTTTTTATTTTAAATGAATATAAAATAAATAACTGAAAAATGAAATCTCATCTTTCTCTTATTATGAGAGGAACACATATTTCTGATAGGAAAAAAAAAAACAAAAACCAAAAAACAAACAAACAAAAAACTTCAGTTACTCAACATGTGAAAGGTCAGGAAATAATGACCATTCGCAGTTTCACAGACAAATTAACAGATTTACTTTGAAATTATCTCCCATGTTTCTATGAATGTATATTAATTTAAAACAGCAATTATAAATACATCTAGTAAAATAAAATGAAAATGCACTTATAGTGAAAGAGTAAGCAAAGAATTGAAAAGTCCTCTCTTAGAAGTAAGAATTTGCAATTTAAAAATAAATTGAGATTGATAGTGGAAAGATAATAACCAAGAGAAACAGACAATGGATATGAAAGTCAAAAGAAATCCTCTTATATGTAACAAAAAAACCAGGATTTAATAAGTTAAAATAAGGTAGGTCATCCTGGTTCACCTGAAACAATAGGCAATTATCTGCATGTAAGTGTAGAGTCTCAGAATAAAAGAAAATAAAATTGGTCAAGAAAAAAATGTGTAAAAGACAGTGAGTGTAAAATTTCTAAATTTATAATTTAGGAAAGAATAATAATAAACCAGGTGTTCCTCTAGAGGAAGTGGGATCCAAGATGTCACTCCCAGGTGTTGATGTTGGAGTGAGGAAACTGGATCTGCTAGGAGTCGATGCTCAACTGAGCAATATTGGGACCTCCTGCCTATGCTGTGGTGGAGATGGGGAGATGTGGAGAATAGAGAGTGACTGGAGGGGGTGGGAGGGGGAAGAGACCTTGAATAAGGGTATACACGGATAGAAAATGTGACTTTATTCATAATAAAAAAAAGAAAGAGGAAAAAACAAAGAAAAAGAGAAATCAGAAGCAACATAGTTGCCCCTCAACTGAGAAATGGATTAACTTGCTGTGGTACATCTACACAATGAAGTAATACTCAGTAGTAAGAAACAATGATATTCTATAATTTGCAGGCAAATGGATGGATATGGAGAATACCCTCATTAGAGAGGTTTCACAATCCCAGAAAGATAAGCAGGGGTTGTATTCACTCCTTAGTGGACTTTAAACCAAAAAGCCAAGCATGTCCAAGCTGCAAACCACAAACACTAAACAGCTTGGGATCTGAAGCATCTTGAACTGGCACTTTGGAGCCCATTTCCTCCAGAGGCACACTTGAGTCAGTCTTGATGTGGGAATGAGGAAAGTGGATTTGCCTGGAGTGGATGCTGAATTAAGCCACCTTGGGACCTTGGGACCTACTGTCCTTGCGAGGGAGGAGATAAGGAGATGGGGATAAGAGTGCCTTGTAGGGGTGGGAGGGGAAGGGCATTTGAACAAGGAGATACATGGATAAAAATGAGACTTTATTAGTAATAAAAAAACGAGAAAAAAAGAAAACAGAATAATTGTAAAAAAAAATAATAAACCAGGAGAGAATAAGAATGAGCAAATCACTTTTGTGTAAAGTTTACAGTATTTTTTGTTGTTTCTCTTGTGTGATGTACGTTTTTTTACTGAAAAACATTTTTAGAAATTATAATATGAGAAATAAATTTATATTTATTTTGAAATTAAAACTTATGTAGCAAAAAAATTGAGAAGAAAGAGAAAAAGGAAAATAAGAATGGCCAGAGGAATAAGAGGAATTCAACCATCCTATATTTGCAGTTAGTTGAATGGAGTTACTGCAGTAGTAACATTACTTTGAAACCTCAATCTTGTATTTGAAAAGAAATGCCAACTACTTACTGTTCTCTTGTGCCTGCAATTAATAAACTCTGAAAAATATAGATAGAAATGTACAATATAATAACATAATCAAGGAAGTAAAATATTGATGCAATGATGAAAATAGTCAATAATTACAATGGGTATTAAATATAAAGAGAACACAACCATCATTACATGTCTTCTCCCAGCAAAGCAGGAAAAATATTTTGGTTATATTCTTTACGGTATTTAAGACAGTGTTTAGCAATTTTAATACTGTATAAAGCTCTCATTTTAAAACAGAGAATAGAGTTGATAAATACAATGTACTGTATTATATTCCTATTCTAGGAATGAGAAGACCCAAGGATTATTATATTGTATCAAGCAAGGTGAACATTTCATATTTAAGAAAAAATGGAAAATAAAATAAAAGAAACACATTTGATACATATTTCTTTAAAAGTACAAAAGTAAATAATATGTCATTCAGGAATCTATTGATATATAACTCAGCAATAAAAAGCAAAAGATATGAAAATAAAATATTTTTTAGTGTTACCACTTAAAATTAGAATGAGAGGTAATATTTTACAAGAAACAGTTTCAAAGAGGCCATTAAACATAAAAATCATTTCTTCTTTCAAATTATTCTTTCAAGAGTAGATATAATAGATTTCATAAAGCTATTGTAAAGTATATTGCATTGCATTGGAATAGCATTATTTTTTACTGTAAAAATAGTTTCTTTATATACTTTCTAATTATATAAAAATTGTATGCTGATTGTGAGAGAATTGTAGCTATGTGAAAGTAGGAATTAGAAAGTAAGTGCCAACAGAAATTCTAACACCTTGGGAAAGCAGCCAGGTGCATTGTGAGAACTGTACTTGTTTGCCTCTGTTCACATAAAAGCACATGCTCTCTTCAAATAGCACAGCCATTTCAATTTTGCTTTGCCTGGTGGACACATGCACAGGGCCAGGCCCTTGAAAATACAGCCTCAGTTCTGCTCTCTTTCATTTTACAAATCTTAGAAAAAGTCACTTAGTTCTAACAACTGTAACATTGCATAAATGCTTATTTAATGCATATCTGTTTTGAAACACCCACAAGTCCTCTGTTTAAAGGAACAAAAACAGATTTGCATATTGGCTTTTGAAGGCTTAACCACAAGCTTTCTGAAAGCACTAGGAATGCTAACACTTGGAGCATTCCACAGAAAACTCCACATTCCTAGATACAGACACTGAAATTAATCTGTTTACCCTTACTACCTGCAGACAAATATGATGGGAAGGAAATGGAGGGTCAATGAATGAAGCACCATATTACCCACTGAACCATCTCCCAAATTCTAATATTTTAATCAACTTTGTCCATAACTCCTCATTCAAAATCATGTCTATGATAATACTCTATTATCTCCCTCTGATAAGTGCTTTTCAGTTTAGCTTTCAAATACATCACAAAATATATTTCTGTACCTAGCTTATTTAAGTTATTATCATTTTAGGGTATCTTCTAATTTTATCTATGTCTTGAAAATTGCAGAATTTCCTAATTTAATTAATCTTGAATAACATTCTTATGTGTATATGTGCATAATATCCTACCTATCAGCATGGTATGAAGGATGCAGTGTATATCGCACCAAAGTTTTTTGTATTTATACTGTAAACATTCTTTTGTGAGCAAACTTTCCAAATAAATGTAGTAGCTTTATTTAATTGGTTTATAAGTCATGTTCCTATGCAAATATCTTATTTCATATGAAAAACATTTGTCATAACCTTAGTTAATTAGTATTATTTTTATGATTTTCATTTTACTATATTGAGAATTTTGCAAAAGTCTATAACTTTTATTTTACTGAAGTCTATCCTCTCTATTCATTTGAGGTATAATTTATGCTTTATATCATAATGTTTTGAGAAATTTGTTATCATAAGAAATTATATTTTCACAAAAAAATTGTTAGCTTTTTAATATTAATAAACATGATACAATCTTAATTTATGTTAATGCACAAAATAAAACATAGGTCTTTTGATTTTTTCTTTTACTTTTGTTTTACACTGAGATCTATTTGTTCCAGCAACATTCATTAAAAGAATTCTTTTTATCTTAAATTGTTTTGATATATCAGTGAAAAAAATCAATTCTTTCCATAAGAATAATCCTATTCTTATTCCTCCATCCCACTGGGCTGCATTTCATGTATTAAAAATGCACCATACCATTTGTATTCATGTGGCTTTTATTCTTAAGATTAGATAAAGTCTTGAAACTGTGCATTTAATCCTTAATTTTTTATAATTTAATTTCCAAAGTCAAATTAAGGACACCTATTTTTTCATTGAAAATAGATTTTTCTCTCATACAGTATGTCCTGACCACAGTTTTCCTTCCTTCTGCTCCTCTTAGCTCCCATTCCCCAGCTCCCCTCACTCTCAAATCCACTCCCCATCCATTTCTTATTCAGAAAAGAGCAGACCATCAGAAATGACAACCAACCAGGACAAAACAAGTTAAAATAAGACAAAGTAAAGCCCTCAGATCAAGGCTGTATAAAGCAACCAGATAGATAGAAAAGGATTCCAAGAGCAAGCAAAAGATTCAGAGAGATACCAGTTCCCACTGTTAGGAATCTCACAAAATCAGCAAGCTAATAGCCATAACATATAAGCAGAAAACCTGGTGTAGACCTTTGCAGGCAATAGGCTTACAGCTTTACTCTCTGTGAGCCTATGTGAGCCCTGAAAAAATGATTCATTGGGCCATGTTCTCCTAGTGTCCCCATTGTCTGACTTCTACAGTCTTTCCTTCCCTTTTTTTTGGAGAATTTCCCAGATCTCCAAGGGGAGAACCCCAATATGAACCTTCAACTTAGCCTCTCTACATATTATCAAATGTGGGTCTGTACATGATCCCATCTGCTGCAAGAGGGAGCATTGGACAAGGTACTCATCTTTGGGTACACATGAATTTCTTTAGGAATCATTTTATTTCATTGATTGGTTTATTTATTTGTTCATTTATTTATTTTTATCAGTCATATTTGATTCTACCCTAGGTCTCTGGACTATCCAGTCTTCTGTTCCTGGATATATAGACAATATTCTTTCTGGGAACCTGAGTTCAATTCCTAGACCACAATCACCTGGAATTATCGCTTTGGATTCATAAATGACTCAATTTGTCTAAATTGGGGTTTGTACTAATGTGAAGCGACACCATGGCAACAGCAGCTCTTATGAAGAACAACATTTAATCAAAGCTGGCTTATAGTTCAGAGGTTTAGTCTATTATTATCATTGTAGGAATCATGGGAGCATTCAGGCAGACATGATGCTAGAGAGATATCTCAGAGTTCTATACTTGGATGGACAGATAGTAGAAAGAGAGAGTGACACTGGGCCTATCAAGAGCATTTGAATCCTCACAGCCCACCCTCAGTGTTGTATTTCCTCCACCAAGGCCTCACCTCCTCCAACAAGGCCAGACACCCTGAAACTGCCACTCCTTTTAGATTCACAGAGGCCATTTTCATTTAAACTATCATACAGATAAACCCCAGTGAACGTTTGAAAAGTAAAGATAATCAGTACAAATAGAGACTGTATTATGAAAAGCTAAAAAAAATATAATTAGAGAATTAATAGCCTCATTTAAACATAAATGGAATTGCACACTTAACACTCATCATTCACAAATGGTCACTACCTCATTTTATTTCATGGTCAAGTAAGTTATAATTGCCACAGTAAATACATTTTTCTTTAAATATTTATAATGACTACTTCCTTAACTTAATTCTGTCTGCTGTTGATAGTGTGGAAGATCACAAGCATCATCATTATATTCAGTTTTAAGAAAAATAGTATGTTACATGCTACTGATAATTGTGACTCATAATATTAACAAAATATAAGCTGAAAATAAAGATAAATTATATTACATGTCTGGTGCTTTAAGTAGCTACTTGGCATTTATAAGTAGTTGATGATAAATTGATACAACTGTAAAATGTGAGAGTAGATATTTAGATATGCACCTAAATACTAACATAGCCCTTTCTGATTGGATTAATGATAAGTACAATTGATTCATGCTTCTGCCTACTATAAAAAATGTATAGTACTTTATACTTTCACAACAGGATGAAGTTTCCCTTAGCATCTGCATACCTTATTAATATTTTTTAAAAGAGCATAAAGAAGCATAAGCTTATTATTCACACTGTCCAAAGATCAGAGCTATCATTTCTGTTCCCACAACACTGATGACATGTAAAGCTTTACAAGTTTCCAGTGTCTAGTGACCAGCCAGAGATATCTAGGAATATATTTGGCTGCATCATATTTTTATCAGACAACTATACCTTATAAAATGGAGTATAAATTTTGTTTGCAACTGAAAACTAATCCATACTAAATTTGTCTCTGGAATTCCTGTGGATTTTCTTTCTTTCTCATCAAAACCTTATCCAAAAGCAGAGCAGAAAACATGCAATTCCTTCTCTCTGTATTTAGTTCAACATGCATATTTTCTGTAATTGTCATTTCCTTTACATGTGTTATATTTTTTTCTGGTTTCTAAAACTCCATCAAAACAAGCCTTCCTTCTACTCACACAGGAGTGTATTATGGGGACATAATTTTTACTGTACAAAGTGACATATATCTGATGGTGATTGAGCATTGAAAGAATTCTGTGAAAAGGACACTGGAAAGGGAATGTCTTCAGAAGTCGATGTTATGTTTCATTAGACTTCGAGGTGCCCACTTCCTCATAGTTTTTCCTGTTTTCAGCCCAGTCTTTGGAAGCATCATGACTATCCCCCATGGATAATTGTGTAGATTTTGCTGCCTAAATTCTGATGTTTAGATTCCAGAGTACCTCTGTAATATTTTTCCATTCAAATAAATTTTAAGTGAGCATTTAGAGACTTTTTTCCTTTGCCAAATCTATTTTCAGCCTCATATATCAAATGTCTTTTTTGTTAAATCATTTTCCTATTCCATAACACACTAATTTACTTCGTTGCCACAAGTTGTACAGGTGCTTTGATTCTTCACTATTGTTTGCACTTCATAGTATTGACTCTGTAACAGGTGTCTTACAGCACAGATCTAGCATTATTTTTGGTTGTCATAGCACATACTTCTAAACACACTATTAGGCATCCCAGATTATGTGACCACAGGCTAGATATAAAAGAGGGATATGTGGCATTTTAAATTTTACTCAAGAAAATTAACTTTTGTCCTGGAAAAAAAACAAACAAAACCAAAAACTCCTAATGTAGTGAATTTCTAGCCCAAAATGTTAAGAAATCATAAATAAAAATTCAGCATATCTATATTCAGAAACATTTTCCTCATTGCATTCTGTGTATGCATTTCAGCTTAGTAAATGTTGTAGTTTGAATTAAAATGGCTGCATGGACTCCCAGGGACTGGCACTGTTATGACGCCTGGTCTTGTTGAGGTAGATGTGGCTTTGTTAGAGAAAGCATGTCACTGTGGGTAGAGTTTGAAGACTCAGAAGCTCAAGGCTGGGTATGTGTCATTGTCATTTCCTGCTACCTATGGTTGAAGATGTAAAACTGTCAAATCCTTCTCTAGCACCATGTCTGCCTTTATGTCTCCATGCTTCCTGCATTGACAATAATAAACTACACCTCTGAACTGTAAACCAGATGAGAGTTGCTGTGGCCATACTCTCTTCACAGCAATAGAAAACCTAACTAAGACAGCAATTGTTTCTCTTCTCATAATATGCATAATCTTTGTTATGTATTTTGTTGTTGGTGGTAAATTTATGTAAATAAAAACAGCTATAAAATTATCAAGCAGTGAAAAGGGACAGAAAAGTCCAAAATACCCTTTTTACATAGTTCAGCGATCCCAGTTCTGCATGTGAAGCATATTGTTACTATGACATTCATATGGATTCCTACTCAAATCCTTTTCTTTCTGACTCTAATGGAAATTAAAATATTGAAGTTTCAAAATAGTAAATGATTTATTATAGTTTATTTGCTTTAATTGCTATATCATAGCCAAAAATTAAAGTTAAACACTTAAAATATTGTATGACATTCTACAGTTATGACAAAAATAATTAATTATAGAATGATTAACTATATTTGTAATTATATGTCTAAGTATTCCAAGAGCAGTTTGTGAATATTTAAAGCTACCATATTAGTAATTTTATAATTATAATCTGTTACACTGATCACTACAATATCTATTACTTTGCTAAATTTTTAAAAGAATAATATGTGTTTAATTCATTGAATGGTGTTTGTCTAATTTGTTCATGACAATTGCTACTGAATATTTAATAACATCCCTTTTAATCTAATGTGTGTCTTCTTTCCTTTCTAAATGAAATGTCCCCAGTATGGAAAACATAAAATGTGAGTAATATATTTTGTATAGTGTACATAAAATGTAACAATATTTGACAAATAATTGCTCAATTTAGATTGTGTTATATCGGCATCTTAAGGTTGTTTTTAAAAAAATATTTATTTATAAAATAAAGTTCTTTTTTCACATGTACCCCTTGCTTTTTCTCCCTCCCCATCCCAATCCCTCTCAGTCAGCCTTTAGCCTCCCTCCTCTCCATCCACCCTGTTAGTTTCTTGAGTAAAAAGAGATACACACTGCCAAGGCCACACGAGAGTTTATTTAAGAGAATTCCCAGGGAGGTGCAGAAGCAGAGAAGCAGGACAGATCAGGCGACAGAGACAGAGACCCCAAATTCGCAAGGTCTCTTAAGAGAAGGGGTGTGCACGGGTTTATGTAGTCACGTTAGGGCATGCCTCTGTATGCCTCTTGTGTCCAGGGAGGTACTTCCCTAAGCTGTGTCTCAGGGTTTACGCAGCCACACCCAGGGGCGTGCCTAAATACAAGATACAAGTCACCTGAGCCGAGTTGACTCAGCTGTGTGGAGTGCCAGGAATCCTTACACCCCCTCCCCTCCCAAAAAGGGCAAGAAGTCCAAGATGATCAAGTCAGCATCCACTCCAGGCAGATCTGATTTCCTCATCCTAAGGTTAAGACTGGGTTAGGTGTTCCTCTGGAGGGATTGGGCTCCGAAGTGCCAGTCCATGCACAGAAACTCAATCTCATCTCTCCCCTCGAGGCTCCTCGAACTACCCATGTCAGTGGACAGTTGCCTATCCTTGGAGGGCATAGTTTCTTTTTTTGAAGGTTCCCCAGTGACTGTTCTTGATTCAATGAGCTCCCTAGCGCTCTGACCAGCCATCACTGGGAATAATT
Source organism: Sigmodon hispidus (assembly GCA_004025045.1). NCBI lineage: Eukaryota > Metazoa > Chordata > Mammalia > Rodentia > Cricetidae > Sigmodon > Sigmodon hispidus. The sequence goes on from PVIH01004592.1 coordinate 46,367, forward strand.
CCTTTGCTCATATAGACTCTCCTCCCCTGCTCTCAGCTAGGGTTCAGCCCAATACTCAGACTCTACCTCTATTCATTGTTGGATATAAGTTCTGTGATGGCACTAGGGATGGTTATTCATTTGATTACAAGAGAAGTCTTGTCTAAGCAACACCTTCACTATTGACTGAGTACTCTCTTATTTTCTCCCTCCCAGTTGCTTCTCACACTCAATCATCTCCTTCTCTCATGATTTGTTCCCACACCTTCTTGATTGAAGCCCCTTATGCTCCCAATTGTCTAGGAAAATCTTCTCTATTTTCTCTTCCTAGGGGAATCCCTAGATGTCTCTCTTAAGCTTTTCAGGAGTTGTGGTTTGGAGATTGAGTGTTCTTTGCTTTTTGTCTAATGTCCAATAATGAGTGAGTACATCCTGTGCTTATTTTTTCTGGGCCTGTGGTACCTTGATCAGGACGTTCTCCAAATCCATCCATTTGCCTGCAAATTTTAAGATGTCTTTTTTTTTTTTAACTGCTGAGTAGTACTCCATTGTGCAGACAGGTTGTTTCCAGGTTCTTGCTATTACATACAATGCTGCTATGAACATAGTTGAGCTAATGAATTTGGAGTATGAATGTGCATCCTTTGGGTATATGTCCAATAGTGGATTGCTGGGTCCTTGTGGAGATTGATTACTAGTTTTTTGAGAAACCGCCATACTGCATTTCAGAGTGGCTATACAAGTTTACATTCACAACAACAATGGAGAAGTGTGTTCCTCTTGCTCAGCACCCTTTCCAATATAGGCTGTCATCTGTGTTTTTGAACTTAGCCATTCTGACAGGTGTCAAGTAGTATCTCAAAGTTATTTTGATTTGCATTTCTCTGATGGCTAAAGATGTTGAGCAATTTTTCAAGTGCCTTTCAGCCATTTGTAATTCTTCTGTTGAGAATTCCCTTTTTTAAAATTCTGAAGCACTTTTTTTCTTTTGGAAGTAAATCTTTTTTTTTTTGTATTTATCAAGAAAAACAGTAAATTGAATTTAAAATGCTGACAAGTTAACAATAACTATAAAGAAAATAAAAATCATAAGCATGACTTATCAAGCGTGATAATGCAAATAATTTGCTACACATATATTTACTTTGTGTTCAGCTTTCCCTCTGGATTTTTTTTTTCCTATCCCTGTATATCCCCATTCAAGGTCCCTTCCCCCTCTCACCACATCAGGTCCTTTTTTCTTTCTCCACAACTCCCCATCCCCTCCCTGGGCAAGCTGCAGACAGTCCCATGGTCCCACTGATCCAATAAAGCTTAGTTCAGTCTCCACTCCTGGCAAATCCAGTTTTGTCCCCCCTCCCTCAAGAGTGAGTCAGGTGTTCCTATAGGTGTAGTGGGATCCGAAGGCACATTTTTTAATTGGGTTGTTTAGGGTTTGGGGCTCAAGTATCTTGTGTTCTCTATATATTTTATAGATCAGTCTACTTTCAGTTGTAGGGTTGATCAAGATCTTTTCCTATTCTGTAGGCTGTCATTTTTTCTTATTGACAGTGTTCTTGGCCTTACAGAAACTTCTCATTTGCAGGTGGTCCTACTTATTAATTGTTGTTCTTAGTGTCTGTACTACTGGTGTTGTATTTAGGAAGTAGTCACCAGTGCCAAGGCATTGAAGGGTATTTCCATTTTCTTTTCTATTAAATTCAGTGTCATTGGGGTTTATGTTGAATTGTTTGATCCATTTGGATTTAAGTTTTGTGCAGGATGATAGGTTTAGATCTATTTGCATTCTTGTACATACTACCATCCAGTTAAGCCATTTGTTGAAGACACTTTCTTTTTTCCAATGGATAGTTTTGGCCTCTTTGTCAAAGATCAGGAGTTCATAGGTGTGTGGTTAAATGTCAGTGTCTTTGATTTGATTCTGTTTATTTACAAATCTGTTTTTATGTCATTAATAGACTGTTTTTATTACTACAGCTCTATAGTATATCTTGAAGTTAGGGGTGGTGATGCCACGTGAAATTCTTTTATTGAGGAGGATTGTTTGGTGATTCTAAGTTTCCTGTTGTTTCATATGAAATTGAGTATTGTTTTTTCAAAGTCTGTAAAAGAAATTGTGTTGGGATTTTGATGAGTATTGCATTGAATCTGTAGATTGCTTTCGGTAAAACTGCCATTCTTACTATGCTCATCCTACCTATCCAGGAGTAAGGAAAGTCTTTCTGTTTTCTGATATCTTCTTTAATTTCTTTCTTCAGTGACTTAAAGTTTTTGTAGAATAGGCCTGCTACATCTTTGGGTAGAGTTATGTGAAGATATTTAATGCTATTAGCATCTACTGTAAAGGGTGACGTTTCTCTGATTTCTTTCTAAGCCCTTTTATCTTTAGTGTATAGGAGGACTATTGATTTTTTGAGTTAATCTTATACCCTGCTACATTGCTGTAGGTATTTATGAGCTGCAGAAGTTCCCTGGTTGAATTTTGGGGTTAACTTATATAAATGATCATATTATCTGCAAACAGATATAGTTTAACTTCTTCCTTTCCAATTTGTATCCCTTTAATCTTCTTTTGTTCTCTTATTGCTTTAGCTAGAACTTTGAGAACTATATTGAATAGATAAGGGGAGAGAGGACAGCCTTGTCTAGTTCTTGATTTTAGTGGGATTGCTTTGAGATTTTGTTCATTTAGTTTGGTATTGGCTGCTGGGTTGCTGTATATTGCCTTTATTATATTTCATTATTTTTCCTGTATTCCAGATCTCTCCAGGACTTTTATCCTGAAGGAGTGCTGGATTTTGTCCAAGGCTTTTTCTGTATCTAATGAGATGATCATGTGGGTTTTTTCTTTCAATTTGTTTATATAATAAGTGACATGCACAATTTTTCATATGTTAAACTATTCCTGCATCTCCAGGATGAAGCCCACTTGATCATGGTGGAAGATTTTTTTTTTTTTGATATATTGTTGGATTTGGTTTGCCAGAATTTTATTGAGTATTTTTACATCATGTTCATGAAGGAAATTGGTCTGTAATTCTCTTTCTTTACTGAGTCTTTAAATGGCTGCATCATTCATTGGACCACAAAGCTCACATAGAATAAAATTATAAATATTGCATAAGTATGATCTTCTTAATAAAATATTTCAATAAATTTAATTTTTATAAGCAATATTTCATGTCTGCTTACTAGTAAAATAGAGTGAGATATCAGCTTCACATCTGTTAGCTTTCAACTTAGTCTTCAGTAACATATGACTTCTCATAGGAACCTCACAAGCTCTAACTTTTCCCAGAAGGATAAATCTCCTGAATTTAAAAGTACATAAGACATTCCAGGAACACTAAATAGAAGTCTTCAAATAGTAAATCAGTCATCAAATCTCTGATGGAGCGATCATGTTGCCCAGCATCATATAATAAAGCTGATGAAATTTTGTGACAATTTCTGTTTTGAACATCTTTAGAATTTTTCAGAAAAATTTCAATCTGGAATTATGTTGCCATAAAATATAAGCATTCTCAAGTTCACTCCTGCTAATACCTTGCCCTCCAGGAAAATGGCCTCACCTTAACAAACCTAGTGCATTTCTCATTAGCTCTAGAAAGAGTTAATACATATAAAATGCTAATATTGTTATGATTATCAAGCATGACAGAGAATTTTAAGAAAGTTTTGTAGAAATATTTTCCTATAATACCAATGTTAGTGACAATTGTTTGGAACAAACTTTCTTATAGGGAACATACTAGCTTATTATAAAAATAACTTAAATCCTCTCTCCATGAATTGTATCTTCTACCTCTTCACCCTTTAATTTTCAGATCATATTATTTGTAGTAGGATTGTAAGAATTTGTCCTTCCTACTGATTTAATAGAACACTGATAGGCTGAAGGGCAGGCAGAAAGTATGGGTGGAGTTACCAGACTAAGAAAACTCTGTGTACAAGAAGAGCAAGGCAGAGACATCAGATGACCCAAAGGAATGAAGTCAAAATGCTGCTCTGAGAAAAAGTACCAAGCCACATGGCTAAACTGGATAAGAATCCTGGCTTAGTTTATAAACTAACAGTTAGCAGAACATGTGCCTGAGCCATAGGTCAATCAGCATCAAATTAATGTAAGCATTTGTGTTTTGGGGCTAAGCAGCAATAGAGTTGTGCATTGCTCCAAATCTCAAGGCTAGGCTGACAAGGCTGTGACAGAAACTTCATGTTTCAATTGTTCTTCTAAGTTATAATTAAGGTTAGTTCTTATAGAAATGATGAATCATATCCACGGTCATAATACTTTTACTACTGATTTAACAGTTTGATTGTTTAGAATTCTCCATTACTAAAAATTTAAAAACAGTAAAGAATACTTGTAAAGGATTATTTGTTTTTTATAAATGATCTATTTGCTCTAGATTGGACCAAAACAATGTTTACATAGAGAACAAGCCTTGAAGGATATGGAAGATATTGAAAAAAATTAATGTCTTTTAAGGAACCTGAAGGTATATAAAATAAATATTAAAATTATACCCAAGATAATATTTTTTATTTTTTTATGAAAGCAGTTTTATTTCTCTTTGTAGTATGAGAACAAACTCCTTATGTACATCTTGCAAAACCAAAGCCCACAAAATGTATTATTTACCTTCTGGGTTATGGCCTTTTTCTCTCTTACTCTCAATTTTTTCTCTTACATCTTTTTTATACAGATTATTCTTCATCTATACATTAAAAGTTCATAAGGTAGTCTCCAGAAACTAATATATTAGGCTCTGTCTTTTGCCTCAAAATATAATTTGGAAATTAAAATTTTGAAAAATGTTAAAATTATAAAAACTGTTAAAGATGAACTCATAATATTTTTACAATGTAAGAGTACTTTGGATGTCAGGGATAGAATATTGAAGACTAAGAAAATCTGTTTATATATCAAGTTGGCAAGTATTGGACCTGCAATAAATGGTCTTAGTTGTATCTTACTGAATTGAGAAGCACATAAACTATTATAAAGATATGATTCTTGGTGTGTCATGAGCACACTGCCAAAGAATTGTGAATGCGAGTATGTGAGCATAATCACATGGAATAGAAAGGGTAAAAAGAGAAAATAGGTAACTCTATTCATGTTCTCTCTCTCTCTCTCTCTCTCTCTCTCTCTCTCTCTCTCTCTCTCACACACACACACACACACACACACACACACAAACACACACACACACACACACACACCTCTTCTATTGCATTTTATTTATAAAGGTGTTGCATGAATCTTAATTGGTTTTACACTAAAATTCCTGAGCCAGATATTAAGATAAATGTTGAAAGATCAGAGAGATAGAGGAAACAAACCACAGCCACTTCTTTGCCTCATATCACCAGCCCCTTTGCTGAAAGGAAAAGATCTTATTTCTACCCACCCTATATTCTTCTTTTAGTCCAAACATATCACTTTATGTCTCAACCTTTCCAGTGCTGGTATTAAAGACACATGCTTCCCAAATACTGGAAGCAAAGTCATAAGGTCTCAAGTGCTCAGCTTAAAGTTGTGAGCCATTACTGCCTGACTTTGTTTCTCTTTTAGACTGGATTAATCTCCTGTAGCCCAGGATGGCCTTAAACTCACAAGACACCTCTGTTTTAGTCTCCTGATCCTATGATTAAAGGTGTGTGCCACCACTACCTGACCTCTGCCCTCTGATCTTCAGGCTAGCTTTGTTTGTTAGAGCATACACAAAATATTGCTACATAAAGCCCTTTGTATTTGTTTCTCATTTATATTATTAAATATTCCCCATTCGAAGTAAGAACTATGTATTGGGGTCTGGAGAGATGGCTCAGATGTTAAGAACACTGATCATTCTTCCAGAAGTCCTGAGTTCAATTCCCAGCAGCCACAGGGTGGCTCACAACCATCTATGATGACATCTGGTACCCTCCTCTGTATACTGTATACATCATAAACAAATAAATCTTCAAAGAAAGAACTATGTATTGATGGGAAACATCTATAATTTAATAAAACAGTAGAGGTTTGTATCTGGTGTTATGTGAATTTGGCAAAGAAAGTAATTTATTCTTTGTAATAATATCTGAAGGTTTATTATGTAATTGCTGTGCTTGAACTAAATTAAAGAGAATGAAACATATTGAAGTATGTGATGAAACTAAGTCATATTTATAACAAGAGAAGAATAATAAAAAATTTAATATGTAATAAAATAAATGTATATGGGATTTTAGAAAAGAAATAAACTCACCAGACCATAAGAATTTCATTCTAGGGGTCAGATTTTTGGACAAGGCAAGCACATTAGACAAATACAAAAATATTTTCATTATTTTCTTGTCACTGCCTAGTTCTCATTGCTTATTTCTATTTATAGTTTCTATTTTTCTCAATTTTCATACTTTATACTTGACTTTTATAATACCCTATGGTGGTTTTCATGAGAAGAAACAAAAAAGTATAGAAGAGAATATATAGATAGAGTAACACAAATACATGAAGAATTTTCTGTGAAGTAAATTGAAGTCTCTGTGATTCGAGGATTTTTCTAAAATGGCTTATTATTTTTTGATTTTCACACTAATCATTTTTTAAAAAAATGCTTCAAATTTCAACTGTCTGTGAAGTTAGATAAGAAATACATATGATTATTAATTTCTTTGGATTCCCTAGTGGGAACATTAGTCATCAGGAAAAGAGAAGTAGCAAGCATTAAAAAGTAGATGAAAGGTATTCAAGACAAGAGTCAATTTTATGTACATCCATTTTCTTTAAAAGCTTGAATAAGCAAATGAATAAAACTGGATCCAGAGAAATATTAGCATTTCATGAATTTTTAACAGGAGTTGTATAGGAAATTGAAAAGGCATTAAGAGGCAAGAGGAGGAAATGAAAAGTTAGTTTATTCTGACAGAGAATAAAGGATAGTATTATAGAAGACCTCTAAATTCAACAGTTAGAATATTTAATAAATATTGTAGCATCTCAACTTTTTTCTACTTTCTTCTTATGTGAATATACAGAGAGTATATTACACATGCATTTACATTAGTATGCATAAGATTAGCTTATATTCCATGACCCTGACATAATTATTTAGTATATTTAGTGTAATCAAGGGGAAGATTTATTTGACTCATGGCTTCTGAGATCTTTGGAAACAATTGTCCTCTTGGCTTTAACCAATTCTACTGTGGTAAATGTATATCAAGGGAGAAAGATGTGGCAGAGATACTATATTAAATCACAGCAGTTAGGAAGAAAATACAAAGAAAAGGCACAGTCACAATAGCATCATGTCGTTACCTCCAAAGAACTTTGTTTTTCAGATAACTCATACCTGTTAAAGGTTCTTTCCCTCTCCAGTAACTACATAAGTTTGAGTATTAAGTTTTTTAAATGTTTCTTCAGGGACATTCCAACTTCAAAGTATAACAAGTATATAAAAATTACATAACAGATATATGCATACAAAGATTTGTGCATATATGTGTAAATAATATAAATGTAGTAAAGAGTTTGAAATTATCATTGATTATGCATTCATATGTTGTTCTATTATAATAAACAACACTAAAGGGTATGCTGTAGAAAAATATTTGATTGACAGCTGAATATTGATTCATCCTCTTTTTTCCCTGGCCAGATCCACAGTTATATTTAGGCATTTTCCTCAGCCCTGATAAGATTAACCTGAAATTAAGCCCCCTCATGAAATTGTATTCTCATTAGTTTGCATCATTTTGTAGACATGAGATCTTATGGAGAAACTTCTAGTAAGTTCAAGGTAAGGGGTCTTTTATTCTTATAAAATTATGTAAATGACAAATAAAATCATTTTCTATGCCTCCAGACTTTATGACTAGGTATTTTAGAAACAATGATTAATCCAATGATGTTTTATGAGCCAAGTGCTCTATATTTTTATTTTCAAGAACTACCAGCTTTAAGGGCTGCCCTTTGCTTGCCTAATGCTCTACCCAGCAGAAATCAAGTAATGCTTGTGGTCTTTGGTCATATTATATATTTTAATTACATATTTTATGCTAATGATTTAGTGAACACCTTTTTTTCTGCTCTGTGAGTTTAGAGACAGGGAAGTTGATGTTAATAACACCATCAGCTCTTGGCCAACATAACTGTCCCCAGTGAAATTTGTGTACAGAAAGCTTCTTGTGAGCTTCATCTGACAGTGACTTACTGACTACTATTTCATATTTTTACAGAGAGAACTAGTCACATATAGTGCAGCCCTATTAGGGAAATGACACAGAAGTGCATAACTAATTTCTGCCAGACTTTGCCATTATTTCAATTTATTTACTATTATAATCATTTTCTTCTAGTGTAGTAACTCTTATCTACAATGACAACAGGCTTTTTGATCAATGAATCCTTTCAGTGAACTACTGAGCCTGAGAGTCATATTACAGATACTTAACATACACTCGACTTTAGTATAAAAATAATACTAAAACAGATAATATTTTACAGATTATCTCTATTGAAAAAATACATGTATTATCAACCATAAACTATGAAAATTTAGAAAATGAGCAGTTAATTACCACTACTGTAATTTCAAAGAGATTAGCTGCAGTGTTGATGAAATGTCACTTTATAATATTCATAAAGAAATGCTACTATATAGAGATAATTAAGGACCTAAAGCAAAGCATGTCTACAAATGAATATTTACTCATAATAAATTTTAAGAGAGCGTTATATTATTTCTTTGAATACCAACAATAAAAATAACTCACCGAAAAATAGTGCTATAAGAAAATCTTTTATTAGTGGTAATGTAGACTGGATATTTAGTCTGATAAAACAACAGTTTTGAAGTTCTGATAAGCCTATCCCAATAGGCTGTATAAGACAATCACATTTTAGTCTCCTTCCCTCCTCCTTCTCTCCATGTATCAATATTGCACTTGTTATATGAAGCAATGTTGCTCATATTTTTAGTCCATTTCTACTACAATACTTTACTTTCCTAAATATGCATTTATTCTCTGACATCCATTTATCCATTAATACACTATGTTTTGTAGCCTCTATTAGTAGTTTAGAATTAAGAAAAAAAAGAATTGGCAATACAATGACAGGATTTTTTTTTAAATAAAGAACTACATTGATAGGATTCCAAATTACCACTTTATACAGCTGTATGAATTTAAAACTACTAGTAATAAAAGATAAATTATTTCATACCTCAAAGGTACGCTAATTGGCTCAACAGAGGCCTGCACTGATAAAACAATAGTAGTTTATATGTGATGACAAAATTATTATGAATTAGCCAGTGAAGAGAATAGAGCTGGGCTCATTTATCTACTGAAAATTACAAATATTAGTGTACACTGAGAACATTGGTCAGTTTTAAAATGCTGTGGATTTAAAAGCCTTAGGCAAATGAATGGATTTGGAGAATATCCTCTTGAGCGAGGTATCACAAACTCAGAAAGATAAGCAGGGGATGTACTTACTCATTACTGGACTTTAAACAAAAAGCAAAGCATTTCCAAGCTGTAAACCACAACCACTGAACAGCTTGGGATCCTAAGCACCTTGGACCAGCACCTTGGAGCCCATTCCCTACAAAGGAACACCTAAACCAGTCTCGATATTAGAATGAGGAAATCAGATTTGCCTGGAGGTGATGCTGAACTAAGCCACATTGGGACCTTGGGACTTCCAGCCCTTGCTGAGGAGGAGATAAGGAGATGGGGAGCAGAGAGAGTGACTGAGGGGGCAGGAGGGAGAAGGAGGATTGAACAAGGGGATACATGAAAACAAAATCAGTCTTTATTCAAAAATAAATAAAAACATCAAGAAAAAACCTCCCCCCCCAAAAAAACCCAAAATAGACTTAGTACAAAAGAAGGATATAAATTATGTAGCAGTGAGTTCAAGCACTGTAACCCCTGGGAGACTAACAGTTATTTCTAAGTAGAAGAAATTGCAAATTGCACAATAACTTGCCCGAATTTGAACAAGGAGATACATGGATAAAAAATATGACTTTATTCATAAAATAAATAAACAAATAAATTTTTAAAAACAATAGCAGATAACTATATTAGCTGAAAGAGCAATGGGCATGGTAGTAATAGAAGAGACACCTGAATGTGGTAATTGATTTGGGGAGACAGAGGTATACTCATTCAGTTATGGAGAACCATTTTATGTGTAATTGCTGCCATACCAATGAGGGTGGTTCTGATTGCTTCCAAGGTCTTTGGGGTAAACCGCAATGTATTCATCTTTATGCAATATGTGCTATGCAAATAAGGCAACAGGGCAACTATTCTCTTTCTGGTCTGCAATTGTAATCCTCTTTTACAAACATCACATGGTTCCCCCTTGTATAGGAGAAAATCTATTTTCTTATATATCTTCAGTATAGATTTTATGCTAATGTTTTAAAGAAGATATAAGATTAAGAGTTATGGTCAGAAGTTATGTTAGACTCTAGAAGACGTTCTAATGTGTAAAGATCAAAATTTAAACAATTTTGGAGTATTTATATCAATAAGAAGAACACTCCTCCTTTGTTGGTGGGAGTGTAAGCTTGTTCAGCCACTTTGGAATGCAATATGGCGGTTTCTAAGAAAATTGAGAATCAATCTCCCCAAGGACCCAGCAATACCACTTCTGGGTGTATACCCTAAAGAGGCACACTCACACTCCAAAGGTATTAGCTCAACTATGTTCATAGCAGCATTATTTGTAATAGCAAGAACCTGGAAACAATCTAGATGTCCCTCAACTGAAGAATGGATTAACAAACTGCGGTACATCTACACAATGGAATACTACTCAGCAGTAAGAAAAAACGATATCCTAAAATTCACAGGCAAATGGATGGATTTGGAGAATATCCTCCTGAGCGAGGTATCACAAACTCAGAAAGATAAGCTGGGTATGTACTCACTCATTAGTGGTCTCTAAACAAACAAACAAGAAAAAAAGCCAAGCATGCCCAAGCTGCAAACCACAACCACGGAACAGCTTGGGATCAGAAATACCCTGGACTGACCCTTCGGATCCCACTCCAACTATAGGAACACCTGACTCACTCTTGAGGGAGGAGGGACAAAACTGGATTTGCCAGGAGTGGAGACTCAACTAAGCATTATTGGGTCAGTAGGACCATAGGACTGTCTGCTGCCTGCCCAGGGAGGGGATGGGGAATTGTGGAGAAGAAAAAATGACCTGATGTGGCGGGAGGGGGGAGGGATCTTGAATAAGGATATACAGGGATGGAAAAAAAATTCAGAGGGAAAGCTGAACACAAAGTTAATATATGTGTAGCAATCTTATTTGCACTATCACCCTTGATAAGTCATGGTTATGATTTTTATCTTCTTTATAGTTATTGTTAACTTATCAGCATGTTAAATTCATTTTACTGTTTTTCTTGATAAATACAAAATAAATAAAGAAGGAAAAAAATAAATAAAAGTCACAAAAATAGGTAACTATACTCCTAGAACGATACTCTAATATTTCAATATTTTATTGCAAAGAAGAGACACTTGCATAACCATGTTTATTGCTATTCAATTCACAACAACTAAAACATAAAATCATCTTAGCTGTGGTTTTTAGTCAGCCATAAGAAAAATAGAATTGTAAGATCAGCAAGAAAAATTATGAAATTTTTAAGCAAAGGAGGTAGGGAAGGCACTATAACATATGTGATATGAAGACAGACAGGGAGGTATTGGGGGTAGAAGGTTCAAGTACTGAGGAATACAATAATATAAAGAAAATCAGGACAGGCTGATCAACCAAAATGGAGTGAAATAGACTTCCATCCCTGTGATAAACTATTGTGACCAAAAATAAACATAGAAGAGACTAAGGTTTACTTCTGCTTATATGTTATAATCCATACATAATTGAGGGATGCCAGGGCAGGAACACCAAAGATAACTGAAAACAGAAACCACAGAAAAATGTCCCTTGATTTTTCACACATAGTCATTATTTACATAGACCAGAATCATCTTCATTGGGAATGTTGCTAACCAACATGGGCTCAATCTTTCTCCACCAATTAAAAATATCAACCCCTTGAAGATAACCACAAGTCAATTTTATCTGAATAATTCCTTAATAGACATTCTAATCAGGGTAATGCATGTATATGAAAATATCATAAGGAAACCTGTTACTTTGTATGCTAGTTAAAAAATAAAATATATTGTAAGAAATATTGATTGTATCATTTTAGCCAGTTTATGATTTTAAGGCTGATAAGATCTAACAAAAGTTTTAATCATTAATACAAAAACTATTATATACAAACTTTGAGAGTACAGCTTAATATGGTTTTACATATTTACAAAACAGTATCTGAAAACAAAAAAGCTTTAGAACAGTCTTATTTTTTTAAGTACAATGGAGATATCATACTACCAGTGTCATAATGTTCCAGATGTGTATCCAAATCATCTGTGCCTTTAAAACATAAATTGATATCTGCTGCCACATTACACAGTTTATACTGTGTAAGTGATGTATTTGTACTCAGGTTACCTCTTTAGACATTCAGTTAACCATATCACTAGGTCCAGAAGACTGGCACTCAAATGAAGAGTATGTGACACCAAAAGATGTTTTGATTGCTCTAAACCTTACTTTCATACCTATGACATGTTTTAAATTTAGCTCCCTAAAAACTTGAACACAAGTATGATGGATTATTTTTTGAGATCCAGTAATATACTTATATCTTGGTTTTGAATTTCTGTTCTATACAGCCCATCACAGGGAGCCCATCTGTGTATTTCACATTAGTGTTTTCTGCAAGTGCTTTGATTGCAATATTCTTCTCACGATATTCTATAATTATTATTTAATCATTAATTCGATACTATAACAAACACCTCCTCAAACCTCCCGGGCTTTTTACATAATTAGTACCTAGAAGGATTAATTTCCTCACTAATAACATTCAGGGTTGCTTGTGAAAACCATTACAAGTACTTCAACAATATTGTATAATAGTTAAGAAAATTAGAGTGGTTTAATGCCTGAGGAAAATAAAATTTCTGAGTAAGAGTAAGTCTACTATAAAGCAAAATTGTTATTTTTGGAGAAAAGAGGTCAGAAAATCTTTTGCACATGATTGGTTGATTTCCAAAGTTCAACACTTCAATTTCAGTTATTTTTTTAGTATATTAGTAGTAAATTCAAAAAAGCTCAAAGAGTAACACAGGAAATATGCCACATTTCAGTGTATCACACCATTACTAACAGTTAATTTGCATAATTCTAAGCATGAGAGTGACTTGTTTTACATATGGGCACCTGACATGTTATCACATGGAAAATATTAGCTTAATAAAAGAGCTTTTGAGGTAGAGCATTCTCTTTCCTGTCAATTAGAGGATATAAACTAATGGCAGACATGAGAAAAACCGATGAGTCACACTTTCTTCTTCACAAGATCTAAGATGATCCTGACTAGTCAGCCTTGAAGGCAAGGCCTCTACACTCCCATAAATAGCCTAAGCCTTCCCTGTGACTGCTCTGTCAGTCTAGAGGCTAATTAAAAAATGAAAATATTTCTTACACCTGTCTTCAAGTGCCACTTCAAATCAATAGCAGTGCTCAAAAAACTGACAGTCTGAAAGCTAACTTGTGCTTATTCTATATGCAATTTAATTTTTTTTCTTTTTTAAAAAAATACTTTTTTATTTAAAAAGTGTTTTCATTTTAACTTTGCTCCACATCCTTTCCCTCTCCTAGTTCCTCGCAATGCTCCCTCAGCCACTTCCCATACCATCCCCCCATCCAAGGAGGGCAAGGAAGCGCAAAGTGAATCAGGTTGTTCTGTCATATCTAGTTCAGGTAGGTCTATTCGCCCCCAGTCCCCAGTATCAAGGCTGAGTTATGTGTACCTCTGTAGGAAATGGGCTCTGAGATGTCAGTTCATGCACCAGGAACATAGTCTGATCACACTGCAAGAGGCTCCACAAAGTGCCCATGCCATTTGGCAGTTGTCTACCTTTGAAGGGTTTAGTTCCTTTCCATAAAGGTTTCTCAGAGATTATTTCAAAGTCAGTGAGCTCCTAGTAGCTTGGGTCAGCCACCTCTTAGGGTCTCCTCCCCATGAGCCTGATCCCTTTGCTCATATACTTTTTCTTCTCTCTCTCTTCACGTAGACCAGGAGCTTGATCAGGTGCTTAGCTATGGATCTTGACTTCTGCCTCTATCCATTGCCGGATGAAGGTTCTATAATGACAATTAAGGTGGTAATTCATTTGATTATGAGAAAATTCTGTTTAGGCACCCTCTCTACTCTTGCTTGGAGTCCTAGCCAAGAACATCTTGTGGGTTCTTGGAGGTTTCATTAGCAACAAGTTTCTTTCCTAACCTGCAGTGGCTTCTCCCTCTATCAAGATATCCATTTCTTTGTTTTTGTTCTCTGTTGCTCTTTCATTCATCCATCTCCTTTAATGATTTGTTCCTACTTCTTCTTGCTTACTCCCCATTATGATTCCAATTTACTCAGATTTTCTCTATTTCCCCTTCCCAGGGGAATCCCTGGATGTCTCTCTTAACTTCCTCCTGTTACTTAACTGTTTTGAGGTTGTGGTTTGCAGCCTGGTTATTCTTGGTTTCTATTAAGAAGGTATGCACTTTCCAATTTGCCCCAGTCCTTCTAATTCATCCCCACCCTGACACTGGCGTCTAGTGGAAAATCTGTTTGCTGACAAAGTGCAAACGACTATTGATTGTTTGATTGCTATATATATCTTTGTCAAGATTTTGTAAATGTTTCATTCAAAATCTATTTCATAATTTGAAGTAAAGGTATCACCTTACACAAGTTAAAAGTGAAATATATATTAATGGTAGAAATATTGTGTAAATAATTCAGTTGTAACTATATACATTGGTATCATTGTTAAATGAAATGCAGGCTACTTCTCGAAAACAGTTGCTCAGTCTTTTTTTATTAACATGAAAATATAACTACATCATTTCTCCCTTTTCTTCTCCACCCCAACTTCTCACATATATCCCTCATTGGTCCTTTCAAATTCATGAATTCTTTTTACATGAAATGTTATTATATATGTATATGTATAAATACATAAATAGATCCTTAATCTATCATGATTAATAAATAATTATAACTAGTTCAGTACAAATGAATAGATAATCTTTTTAAATATCTGTAAAATAATGACCGTACTTCTATTTTCTATGAAATCTTAAAAATTGACTACTATGAAAGGTGGTTTGCACATATAGTGTTCTAATATAATTAGAAGAGAATAGTTTTGTTACTAGTTTATGTTGTCAATCAAATTAGAAATTCTTAATGTTTTAATGATTCTTTTGTGTTGTTTTCTGGATGTAAATTTTGCAAAAAATGTTTCCAATATTTTTCTGTATTTGTTTTAAACAAGTATTTTTTAAGCAATAACATTTTACAGTTCTTACTGCATAAGTGTTGTCTCACTGAAAACAGATAAAATTAACAGACATCAGTGAAGATTCTATAAGTTGAGAAACTTAGAGAGCAGAAACTTGAGATCTTTAGAGTAAAATCATAAATAGCAAACTAAATAAAAGTAGACATGATTTTAAGTGTACAAATAGCCCAAAAATGTCATGCTAGACCATCAGAAATATTTCCCCTAAAGGTTTGCCATCAATGATATCCATGTATGCAAGATAATTATATGAAATAACAAAATCAAGACAGTGGGATAAATGATATTTAACAAAAAATAAACTTCTAACATTTTGAAATGCACCCATGAGTTGAAAAGCAAACTAAACACCCACATGTCTAGTGAATTTGAGGTTTTTAAGACAGGAGAACCTTGGTAAACAATTCTCTATGGACCTCTAGCCTTCCTGAAATAGTGTACACAGAGGCACTTTTGTTTTAGATTTCCTTTACATGGATGCTTATGTTACAAATAGTCTTGAAAAAGAAAAAGAATGCCTACATTCAGGATTAAAATCCATGCTTGCTTGCACCCCAGTAAAATAGCTGATGCTAACAAAATTCAGGGCTGCTCAGATAGAATATGCTGAACTAAGCCACATTGGGACCTTGAGAACTCTGGCCCTTGCTGGGGATGAGAAAAAGTGATAGGGAGAAAAGAGAGTGACTGGAAGGGGAGGGAGGGGGAAGAGTGTTTGAACAAGGGGATACATGGATAAAAAATATGACTTTATTCATAATAAAAAAACAAATCTACTATATAAACAGCATCTACCTGAAGCAGCCTACATCCCTGCTGCAGATCCTGAAGAGGGAAAACTGTTGAAAGTGTGAAGCTCATGTTGTTTACTGTTCTGTGACAATAAAGCCCATTTCTCTGAGCCACATGTCACATGCCTCCTGCCATCCTCACACAAAATGATAGTGTCACACAAAATTGATACTGTCCAATAGAGTAAAATCTCAGATCCTTCATGTTCTGCAGACTGTTGCATCCCTCAGGATTATGTTTTTATGTCAAAATAACCTGAATTTTTCACTCTTTGCAACTTATAGACTTTAAATAGACCTCTATACTTAAATACACCTAAATAAATATAACAATCACCAAGATATAAATATAGTATTATTATTCAATTACTTGATCTTTGTTTATCCATTAATAAATTTGTATTGTGACTAATGGACCTAATTTTCAGATTAAGATCCTTAAATGAAAATTACAAATATTATCCCCATAGCAACCCATTTATTAGGTCTCTCTGAATTGTGTTCCTTCTGATCCCTTTATATATTGCAAAATTACTTTCTTTAGTAAAAAATTTTAACAAGAGAAAGCATCACTATATGCCAAGCTATTTTGAACATTAATATACTGAATGAGAATATCTTTTTGCAGCTATATATTCTATATAATATTTTTAAGTTTTAAACTATATGAATTTGTGTGTGTAAAGCAGCTTTCCAATCTATACATGTTAAGTCCTAGTTGGATATCTTAGGACATCTCTAAATTTTGATCCCACTACTGTAAATCTTTCTGAAGTGGCATCTAACCTTATAGCTTTAAGCTCCATAGAGTCTATGTTTTTATTTCTATATTAGTTTATCAATTAATAATAGCCTACGTTTCCATTTCAACCACATTTTCTATATTTCTATGAATGTAGCATTAGAAGACGTACTCATGTAAAAAAGTTTCTAAAAATGAATGATGTATAAAGCTGAAAATATTTCTGGGGCTGTCTTTGTTCTGCTGGAAGCTCTGCCCTGAGACCCACCATCCATTTTATATATGCAAATGTGTGGAATGATTGAGTGGAAACAGCACCTTTCTCTTTCTCCAGACCCTGCTCTCTCAAAGCTGCCAAAGAGCAGACCATCCCCTAAACCTGTCCTTCATTTCCAGACTCTGCCTCTGAGGAAGCCCACCAGAAGCCTTCCTCTTTATGAGGCTGCTCAAGACCACACTTAGAGGCTCATTAAAGCCTGGTACACATATTTTCCATGTGACTCTTCCCCTGCATTTTCAAGGGTCACCATTTGCTGTGTTCAATAACCCGGATTTATTAATTTTGCCTGACTGGTTTATTGCATCAGCAGTAGGGTTAACTTAACAATTAAGGATTTAAAATTTATCACTACTTATTATCTGTCTGTATTTTATTCATTACTTATTTAATGTTTCACTCTTCTTGCTCATTCTTCTAAAAGCCATGTTTATTGTGTCAGGGCTCCTAGCTCAGTTAGTTATTCATCAAGTCAGCTGGTTAAGATCTAAAAAAAGCAAATTGAGTGGCATAAAAGTCAAAATGTTGTTCATGTTTCTCACAAAAGCTAAATAAGAGAAGTGTTACAAACTTTCCTTCATCAGACGAAAATATATTATATTGGGCAGAAAACCTAGACTATCTCTCCAAAATCTCAGAGACAAAGATGAAGTCTCATTTGCCCTTCAAAGTCTATCCAAAGAAATAGGAGATTAGACCTTGAAACTATCTGAGGAACATTCCAAATTACTTTAAGATCAACTTGTCTTTATTTTTTATTCTGGAAACAGATTCATTTAATTGAATAAAATAACCATCATCAAAATATTTGTTTAATTTATTTTATGCATAATATTCACGTTATCAAAAAATAACCACAAAACTTTGACTTATAAAAATCTATACTTAGAAATTTTAGTTAATTAAACTTATTAAGCTAAGTGATTTATTTCACAATACATAAAAAAATCAGAAGTAAAATAAACAGGTAAATTTTGTTTTATATTCATCATCTTCATTATATTACACTAACTTTTTATATATTTGAATCAAACATATTTAGAATCTTTCTTTTCTTAGAAAACTCTTACAGAGTTAAAGTCACACATGTACAACTAAAACCCAGCTTTGGATTGGAAGATTGCACACGATTTATACATGGTATTAACACCACATGGAACAAGTTTTCATAATCAGAGATAGTTAAAATACTGTCAGGGATTCCATGATGTTGATGGTTGAACTTTGAATTAAAAAAAAATATTGACAATAAAGCAAATGAATAAAAGTGAAAGAGAAAAATAATTCTGATTCCTATTATATTTGTACCATAATATATTGATAATACTCTATGCATAGGCGTTCATATAAATCCCAAAGCAGTTCCTGAAGTTTCCATACTCTTGCCCAAGGACAAGGAATTGCACCAATGACACATGGTTAGAAACAGGAAAAAGAAATTATTCACAAGAATAGGCTAGTAGATTATATAGCAAAGAAATGGTGTTTACTGGAAAACTGTCAAGCCACAGGCCCTGAAAGCTACATATCCAAAAATACATTTTGAGACTAATAGAAGAGTAACGATCAGTACACTTTCTGTAAATACTTCTATGCTTATGAAAGGTGTAGTCTATGCATATGGGACAAGATTCTCTGCTTTGTTTATTAGGAAAGTAATCTTACATCTTCTGCAGAAGGAGTTAGATAAAACTTGTGTATCATATGCAATTTAGCTTTAAATTGTAAAGTATTGTAGAAAAGACATATTTCCTAAGATTAAAAGCACAGTCTATGCAACTGTAACATGTTCATAAAAAAAATGAAGTCCATCTTTGTTCAGGAAACTAAACCCTTTATACCTTGTTTCGATCTTATGTCTATTTTAAGAAAAAAAATGTATACTATTACATATAATATTTGTGTTTGCTAATCTACCTGGTTAAAGAAAACTGACTCTCCCACTATCAGCACCAGTCAAGTGCTTGTAGCTTTTCATCTAGGACTGGGATCTTGGGAGACATTTCCATTAGAATGTCAACTACCATTGAATTCGTAGAGGTTTTATTTACATGACCATATTTTTGAAAGTCTCTTTGTATAGCTTCCCTGTAAGTATACCATCCATGTATGTAAGTTTATGTAATAATTAAATAGGAGAAGATAAAATAAAATAGATATTTTTGTCCAGAGTCTGTTTAGTAAGTAAATCACTATAAGAAACTATGTCCAAATATTTTTATAGTTTAATCAAATTTTTGTCTTATGACACTAACACTAAAAAATATTGCTTTATTTAAACAAATGGCACTTTCAACTTTTATAAAACATTTAATAGGCCCAAAGATGGCATTTTAAAATGACTTAAGATGTCAAATATACCTTAGTTTATAACTATATTTCTAAGTTCTTTATTATATCACCAAGCACACATTCACGTACATGCACATGTGCATTTTTCAAGTATTCATGATGAGAAATACAAAAAGGGGAACATAAAAATAAATTTCAGTGAACAGTGGAAATGAATGAAAGCAAATCCTGTAGTCATATATTTTATTACTCCAAAATTTCAGAGATTCATAAGGATAGAGATTTGTAGCAGAATGTCCCAACATTAAATAGCATACAAACTATGGCGTGGTAACAACTATGAGTTCATATGTGTATGTTGGCATTATATTAATGAGGCTGAATGGCCTGTTTTAAGCTATGTTTAGAGGAATAAATTAACTCTCGGGGAATGTGTAAAGCTTACTTTTTGTTTTTATGTCCCTCTGTTTTCTGGGTAACTTTAGTCTTTAAAATGGCAATGTCCTGTAAAATCCAGTCTCTTTTAAGGTTTCATTTGTTCTGTATTGAAATGGAAGTGTCAAATTGTAGAGTCTGTAGAGTCTGAGATTTCTCTTTTTGAAACTTGTGAGTTAACATAGGTATTTGGATTAAATTTCCACAATAATCCCTGAATAGTGGAAGAAGAAAGATAGAAGGAAGAAGAAAGGAAGGAAGGAAATCAAGAAAGAAGGAAAGGAAGGGAAGGAAGAAAGAAAATAGATTAGATCATGATTCCTGACAGGATGAAGAATGTTTTTAATTTGTGAAGACAGTTTTAGTCAATTTTTTTATATGATGGCAGAATTTTTTTCTTTTGTAAATCCCCATGGGGTAAGATAAAATGAAGGAACAGGACAAATTGGATAAGATCAATTAATGTGATCAAGTTGCCCACTGATATTTTGAAAGAAAGCTTTTTGAGTTTTCTTCATAGAGCTGAATGTCTTCAGGTTAAAAAGGAATGAGGACTATAATTACCCTAGTGTCAAGAAGTGCGACCTAAGAGAAGTATTTTAGCCTGAAGAGTGGATGGAAGGCCAGAAGCTCAACTTCTCGTATATTCTGTAGGTCTATTTTTTTTTTTCAGGTAACATGAGATTAAATGGATAATGTAATGGTAGGATGCAGCTGTGTAGTGAGGAAAAGATTCATCTTGAGTCCTATTACCCATTATTTTCTGCTTTGAAGGCATAGCTTGGCAGAATGAGGTCAACCAAGACATCACAGGAGTCACCCCTGAGTTCTATGAAATATAACTTGCTTTAAAAATGATTACATCTTTACTTTAAACATAGTTGCCTATAAATGGACACATCACACACCAAAATTAACCATATCCCAAATCTATACAACTCAATTAATATTATGTTATAATAGTTATTCAAAATAGAATCTATAAACTTCAGATTAAAATTTATACTTCCAGTAACAAAAAATATTTCATATACTTATCTGTCACTAAAATTAAAAATTTCTGGAACAAAGTTAGAATTACAAAAACAATTAGCTTTCATAATTCATGTCAATCATACTCATTTAGTTTTTCCTTATTTCCATATATTTAGTCTTCTTTTTGTTGTTCCTTTTACTTCATGTTATGCTATACCTAAATGACTATTTTCTTATCTATATACATGCACTGTTGTCTAGGTTAAACATATAGACTTCTTTTACTTGTAAGACTATGTGCTTTATATTATACATTCTAAAACTAATTACAGTTCAAATCCAGAACTTTTCTCAGGACCATGCTAGGGTTTGCTTCCATCATCATTCTCATTTTCCTTATCACTCAGATGGTATTAAGACTAAATGGTTTTGCAGTAAAATATTAACACTTTTTATTGTGAATACTAATGATTTCTTCTAATTCTGAAGCTGCTTTGTAGCATGTTGGCCAAAAACCATTAAATGCAGTGACAAGTAAAAGGACCTCATTTTCTGAGAATCTTCAAAACACTGGGCAGATTAGAGCAACCTCCTGCTTTTCTCTCAAAGAACCCTTCTTGGCCACATTCAGGGATAGTCTCAGATAGACCAGAAACACTGTCTTGTGCCTCATGTTAGTCTTGGTTTACTGTTTCCACAACTAGAATTGTATTGGCTCTCTACATTGTCTCTCTCAGGTTAAGACCATGCCCAAGCATATCTGGAACTTCTCCTTTGCCACAGGAAATATGGTTATTTTAAGATTCTCCATTAATAGCACTCATTACAAAGTTAAGCATACTTACATTTTCAAATTCATAGGTATATCAACTGTCATGCCAGAATTTATTAAAAGGTTAGTGCCTTCTGTACTAATTTTCAACAACAATCTTATATAATTTTCCCACCCATGAAAAAATACCTTATTTGCTTATATGATGGCCTTACATTTTTTTATTTTAAAATTTCATTCAGGTTAAAACTGACAAAAGACAAGGGCTTCTGTGTCCTCTCTTGAATCTAATGTTCAATGGAAAATGTTTCGACATGGAGAACCAACTCTATAACCATGGCAGAAGTTGAGAACACTTAGAATCTCACAAAACAAAAATAAGCAAGGCATTCAGGAATAAAAATGTTTAGTTTTCTAGAAGTTAGCAAGCATTAGGCCATTGTGGGAATATTATTGCATTCAATATTCAAAGCATTATACTGCATCTGAACCTGACAATCTTCATTTCTTTATTTTGTTTATTTTTTTAGCATAAAATATATCTACATATATTTCTCCTTATATTTTTTCCCTCAAACTTTTCCTGTGTACTCCCATTAATGCCTTTGAAATTTATGGTCCCTTTTTCCATATATATATATATATATAATTTTATATATAAATATATATATATGATTTTAGGGATGACCACTTGCTATTAGATAGCCAATTAAGGTGCTCAACCTTGGGAAGACTATATTTCCTACTATTGGCATTCTGTCTTTTCTTTACTTCTTCATCTGTAGATTCAGCCCCATGATCCTTCCCACCTCTACATTAGCATATCTGCTAGTGCTATACATGTTCAGGTCTTGTTTAAGCAGCATTAACTATTTTGAAAGACGAAATGGAAGACTGGGAGCAAATGAATGCTGGTAATAATGGATAATTTGAAGATGTGGTAGTTCTCTGGAGCCCGAACACAATTGGAAAACTATTGCAACCACTTAAGGATTGAACACCTTGGCTTGGTTGGTACCTGTGGGTAAAGGGTTCATTTGGCATCAAAGCATAATTTTTCAACAAAGACACATATGGCTCTCAGCTCCAGTATTGAGTCATTATGGATCCAAATGAACCTTTTGTGGTTAGTCATCTCTTTAGCTATCTCAATGTACCCGAAGTAAAAGCACACGACTGAAAGTACTTTCCTGTTGTAAATGAAAATTATTAGAACCAGAGAAAGAAACTGATCATTTGAGCAGATTCATCAATGCACCAATTTGGAGAATGTCCTCATTGTAGGCCATGAATACCAGAATAATTCTGGTTCTGGTTTCCTGGTTCAATTTCACAGCATTGCCAAGTGATTATATTTGGCTATGTGACTAAAACTGAAGAACCTATACCTCATGCTGGGGCAATTGGACTGGAAGCTCATACATACCACATCCTATAGCTTTAAAACAGTGATAAAAACAAAACTAAACAAACTAAACCAAACAAACAACTAATAGCTTGGTAGACTTCTTCCTGGGACCCCTCCTGCTCTGCCCTCTATTGACTCTGTCTCAATTTACAATCTATAAATCTAAAAGCAGCTTCTCTCAAATACATCATTTAGGGTTAAACTTTTCATTTTTCTTTTCAAAATTTAAAGACTAAACCCCAGGAAAACCACTGGCCTGAGGAGGCTTTAGTGGTCATAGTATTTCCAGGACTGTCGTTGCTAAAGTCTAGTTCATAGAGAGCATACTATTGTTCACACAGATATCCCAACATTCATGGAACAAAAGGGGAAGAAAAAAGAAAGAAAGATATAAGTAACACACTGTGTACTCCTCAGTGTCAGTTTTTAGAGGTGTGGTTTTAAGGTCTGGGGCACACATAAAAAACATATTTTGAGTCTCAGAAGAATGTATTGCAGGAGATACAAGCAGATGGAAATAATGGTTATAGAAGAAATAAAATTAATAAAAATATAGAAAAAGATTGTTTATTGCAATAGAGAAAGTGCTTCTATGTGTGCGGCTTGATTAGTAAGCAGACATATAAACAGCATCTACTTCCAAAATATGAGAACCTAAGGACACTTTGAGGGGCATTGACACTGCTCTTTTATTTCTACCCTTTGTGAGATATTCTCAAGCAAGTTATGGTTATGGTGTATAGTCCATGTAATCATTTTAAGTCAAATGATTAACCTATTATTTTAATAATTTAAGAGTAGATGATTATAGATAAATGTTGTTCTTACTCAAAATTTAATTGAAGCATAGATTGAAAGCATGACATGTTAAGGAATGAGTTTAACATCAAGAAGAAAGCAATTATATTAAAACTTCACACAGTAGTCTATTTGATAAATATTTTCTGTTTTCTATACTTTAAATGGCACAGAGTTGTGATTAAATTGAATCATCAAAACAGACTGCCTAACTGAGAAGCCTGTAGAATAAAAATAAACTTAACAAAATGCATAAATTTTAAATATGGCTGAAGTACAACATTTTTCAGAAGAATATCTTACAGATCCAATCATTGTAAGAATAATTTTTTCTTGAATTTTTTTTCTCTGCAGCATATACAGAACTGCTTCATGTATCATAGTATCAGGCAAAGTCTTTTCAGTCTTGTTCTATTTGTTAGTAGATAATTTATCTTTTGATATAAATGAAGCAGAAAATTAGCAAAGTAAAACTTGGATACTCAAATGATCACACTTGCTACTGCTCAAAATTTGACATGGTGTTTCAGCTCCATTATCTGACTTTCTTCCATATTCTTCAAAGTCAAGCTGACCCTGATTTCTTTGTTTCTTCTATATTAAAAAAAAAGTATCTGAGGTCATACTAAATGCCATTTGGAATATAAGTCTATCATAGAGAAGCATATAATTATTTTAGCATGAAATAATAAATGAAGCAATAGATTTCCAAATTATCTAAGAATAAGGAATGGAACTGCATATAAAGTAGATAAATCAACCAGATACACAATGTGCTGGCTTTAAAGGTCATATTAAAACCAAAACAAAGAGACTTTTTACACTGAATATATCTTATTCTATGTACTGTTGCCAAGACTGGCTACCTGACTTTGATCTCCAGAATGTACATGGTGAAAGCAGAGAACTGGCAAATGAATGCTGTCCAATTACTTGCACTGGAATGTCATGGCATTTATACCATGGACAGTATAGCCCCTCACTACCAACAAAACAAATAGAGTTGGAAAATTTATTTGCATTTTGTTGCTGTTCATTTTTTTTCCTTGAAACCTTCCCCCCACTGGCATTTTACTAATTTTCTTTGGGTCTTCATGTAAGGCTTATTTGGGCAGTTGTGATATTGTAGATTTCTTATACTGGTCACTGGTATATTAATTTGTTTTCAAAGCTACTATGACTTTTTAGTATTTCCTGCCCAGAATGTATTAGTTAATATTATACTGTTATAGTAATCAAAACCCAGTATTAGGAAGACCTAGCAACAGGTCCTTTGACATATGCCTTTGAGTGGCACTTGGTTGTGTATGCAAATTAGGCTGTATAAAGCACCCTAAGTATTCCATGCATCCCAGTGTATGTCTACTAACTAAACTGTAATAAACAGTGAACCTGGGTTAATTGCGTAAGACATGTAATCTATTTATAATTTGCCAGCATGCATAGCTGCTTGAAACTTGAATTGAAAAAAAAATGAAAAAGAACTTATCTGAAGAGAAACAAACTTAAACAACCAAGCCTTTCAGTTGTCACATTTTATTTTGTGAACATTATATATCAAAATTTAGAAATATACAACAAATATTTTTATTTTGTTATATCTTTAAAGGCATGTAATTATATTAATAATATACAAGATATCATAGTAATCATTTTACATTACTTTTTCAGTGCTGAGAATGGAAATTGAAGTCTTACTAGGCAACTCCTCTACCATTTAGCAATATCCTCATCCCATGTCAACACTTTATGTGAAATATGACAGGAAAACTTTTTTCTCATTTTTTTATTATTAATAAAGTCTCATTTTTTATCCATATATCCTCTTGTTGAAATGCCCTTCCCCTCCACCCCTACAAGTCACTCTTCTCCCCATCTCCTTATCTCCTCCCCAGCAAGGACAGGAGTTCCCAAGGTCCCAAGGTACCTGAGTTCAGCATCCACTCCAGGCAAATCCACTTTCCTCATCCCCAAATCAAAACCAACTCTAGTGTTCCTCTGGAGGAAATGGGCAGGAAAACTTTTGAAAAAATATTGGTGGTTTGAAGGAGATGTTCCCCAATCCAGGCATGTTAATACTTGATCCCCAATTGGTAGCTCTTTGGTCAGAATTAGGAGTGTGGTCTTGCTGTAAAAAGGAAATCAGGCAGGGTAGGAACATGGGAGTACTTCAAGGTTTCAAAAGTTTTATTCATTTCAAGTTTTACTCTCTGATTCCTGTTTGTGATTCTAGAGGTAATCTTACAGCTGCTGTCCCAGCCCCCTGCTCCCTGCTACTCTTACTCTACTACTATGCTCTAGAGTCAAGGACAACTATCTTTCCTCCACCAACATGAGGTATTATTCCAAAATAATCTCTTTGTTCTATAAGATGATGTGATATGGTGTTTTATCATAGCAGAAGAAAGTAATCAGGTATATATAAATGCTTTTTTATTGTATTGTCTTTACTTACTCATTTTTATCAATTTATAATAATAATAAATTTATTATTAGACAATTTCACACAAGTATACAATATATACTGAGCAATTTCACATCCACTTATTACCATCCTCTAGTGCCTATGCTCATTCACTTCATAAATTCTCTTATACTCATGTCTGTTCATGTTGTTTTCTAACTTGCTTAGTTTAATCAGAGCCTTCTGTGTGACGATGGGTTTGGATATCCTTTGAAGTCTGGTGGGCTTAATTGTAGGTATACAATTAAAAACAGAGATCTTTTGCTGCCCGGAAACTATCCAAAGTCAAAAGTTTAGTTGTAAAGGTTGAGATCCATGAATTCTCCCATCAACCCTTAGCTAATTGTTTGTAGGACTGGTTCTGATTGGGCTCAGTGCATATGACCACATGTCTTTTGATGTCATTATTGTTTATAATGTAACAAGTTCACAGGATAGCATTTTCCAGTCCTTTCTATATTTTGGCTCTTTTGTATTTCTTTTTTCTTTCTTTTTAGAAGGAAGACCACATATCTTGACTTTTATTCATTTTTAAAATAACACACACATCATATCACATCACATCATATGGCCACACATATATGAATACACATATTCACCTTTTTATTTTTATTATGAGTAAAGTCTCATTTTTTATCTATGCATCCCCTTGTTCTAACTCCCTTCCTCCTCCTGCCCCTCCCAGTCACTTACATTCTAAAAAATATTGCCAAAGATGGAAAAGTTAAATAACTTACTAAGTCCACTGATTGTTGAGTAGCACAGTCATGATTAAAACCCAGGTCATAAAATCTTTCCACTCCATTTTCCACAATTTGACTAAACTTTAGATGTAGAAGATTAACTGTAGATGTGTCAGTAGGAATTTATACTGATTTAGGTCTCTTTCATAGCATCTACCTGTTGTAAAGGCAGCTTTTTTGAAGATGGATGAGACCCATGCTCTTCTGTGAGCTTTAGGTTAAGTGTTTGGTTTGAAAATGTAGTAATTTAGGAATATGGGAGTTGTACAATATCTTCTCAGCCTATGGTTCTTTCAGTCATAGGTAGCTAGACATTTATTTCCTCTTGTTGACTGAACATTTCCCGAATTACTGAGTTGTTGGTTCCATCGAAGATAAACATGCTACTGTTGCAAACTTTGTTTATCTTTCCAGCAAGTCATTGTTGGGCTACATAAACTTTACATCTGGCTAGGATTACCAATCACTCTTCTCCTTCAGCAATTCACCTATCACCTCCCCACAAAACTAGAACCAGTCATTTACATAGCGCCTCCTCACAGTACAAGAACCAGTTAACAGGGAGGAGGTTTCCAGAGGCCCAAGATCCCTGCTAATAGAAACTGTCACCTAGACATGACAGGGGAAAAGGCACACATGAATGCTCAATCTGTATATCTGAACAAGATTAATATAATATCGACATCAATAGATATGCCAGCATGAATGGGAGTAATGCTATGCAGTCATTCCCTTAGATACCAATAGTGAAGGAGTTGCCTAGATTTGACTTCCTCTATAATCAATGAATAGTCACCCTAAGTGCCATCACAAAACTTACATCTAACAATGAATTGAGGTAGAGGCACAAATACATGGCTGAGTACTGGGCTGACTTCCTGGTCTGACTGAGATCAGGGGAGGAGAGTCTATATGACCAAAGGGATAGAGATTATAAGGAAAATTCTCACAGTGATGGCTGGCTGGAGCTCTAGGGAGCTCTCTGAATCAACAACAGCCACCTGGGAACCATCAGTAAAAGGAACTAGGCCCTCCAAGGATAGGCAACTGTCCACTGACATATAAAGTATGTGAAGCTCAAGGGGAGGGATCAGACTGCATTTCTGTGCCTGGACTGGCACCTAGGAGCCCGTTCCTTCCAGAGGAACATCTAACCCAGTTTTGATATTAGGTTGAGGAAATCGGACTTGCCTAGAGTGGATGCTGAGATGATCCACCTTGGGACTTCTTGCTCTTTTGTGGGAGGGGTTGGAGGGAGGGAGGGCTGAAGGCTGACTGGGAGGGATTGGGAGGGAAAAGGGGGAGCAAGGGGATACATGGATTTAAAAAAAAGACTTTATTTTATAAATAAAATTTTTAAAAAGAGCTAAATACTGTAGAAAACAGAGTCAGTTTTCTCCAAGGATGAACTTCACATTGCATTCCTTGAACAAAGTAGTCAGTTTTTATATATGTGCATATAAGCAAAATTAAATGGACTCAGTATATGTATATAAATGTGAACGTAACAATAAAAGGATAGATCAGGAGGTATGGAGGATTGGACACAGGGAAGAAACATAGGTTAGCAAGAAAGATAGAAGTAGTGTAGATGCAATGATCCTGAACAAAGTTTTAAAAAAAAAATATATGAGTGACCCAGATAATTTGGTTAAAGAATCCATATTCTTACCCACTATAATATATTAACTTTCTAATTTTTTTACTGATCAGAGCTTTCATGTTGATCAATATATAATTCTGTATACTATTTTACAATTATAAAAATAGTTAATTTGTGTTCAATATTATTTAAATCTAAAGAAAAAAAAGTCACTGATAATCACGAAGTACCATAGAAACACTTATTAAGGGGAACAATCCCTCCATTGTTGGTTCGAGAAGTGTAAGCTTGTTCAGCTACTCTGGAATGCAGTATGGCGGTTTCTCAGAAAACTGGGAATCAATCTCCCCAAGGATCCAGCCATTCCACTTCTGGGTGTATACCCTAAAGTCGCACATTCGCACTGCAAATTCTCACTAATGCTCAACTATGTTCATAGCAGCGTTATTCATAATAGCAAGAACCTGGAAACAACCTAGATGCCCCTTAACTGAAGAATAGATTAACAAACTGTGGTACATCTATACAATGGAGTACTAATCAGCAGTAAGAAAAAAATGATATTCTAAAATTTACAGGCAAATGGATGGATTTGGAGAATATCCTCCTGAGTGAGGTATCTCAAACCCAGAAAGATAAGTAGGGGATGTACTCACTCATTAGTGGACTCTAAACAACCATAACAAAAAACAAAACAAAACAAAAAGCAAACAGCAAAGCATGTCCAAGCTGCAAACCACAACCACTGAACAGCTTGGAATCTGAAATACTTTGGACTGACTCCTTGGATCCCACTCTCCCTAGAGGAACACCTGACTCAGTCTCAATGTTGGGGGGGGGGGACTGGATCTGCCAGGAGTGGAGGCTGAACTGAGCAATATTGAGACATTGGGACATTGGGACCTTGGGACCGCCTGCCCATGCTGGGGAGGAAATGGCGAGATGTGCAGAAGAGAGAATGACCTGAGGGGGTGGGAGAGGAGAAGGGACTTTGAATAAGGATATACAAGGATAGAAAATGTGACTTTATTCATAATAAAAAATAAATAAAAAAATAAAAACTCAAAAAAGAATGTATAGCACCAAAAAAGAAACACTTGTTAATTAATTCTTGCCAATGTACTCATGTTTTATTTTAATATAAATAATCAAATAGAATAGGTAAAATAGATTTTATCTTAAGTCTCCATCACACATGTCATGTCAATTTAGAATGTAAGTATTAGAATGTGATTATTATGGAGACATTGATGCATAAATGACTTTAAATATCTGCCCAGATATGTGTATAATGGAACACACTTATACAAACTGTTTACATTTTCTAGGCCTACTTTAATATTATAGAAAATCAAACAGGGGTTGTAAAATGTACTTCATGTGTTCTGTGAGGACTTATTGCATTGATGTACATGAAGTGCTGCTTGGGTAAATATCCATGACACATTAGTTACAGTTTTAAAATATTGAGGCATAACCATTGTATGTAATGGCTGCATATAGCTATTATTCATAACAAGCACTTTGCTGCATTGCTCCTTGAAGTATAAATTTTCCATTATTCTATAAATAAAAATTCTTTGAAGAAAACATTTCTCCAAATCATGCCATTTATATTCTTTTGGTATTTTTCTTTGTAGACTTTTAACAATATATGATCAGTCCAACTATCTATCAAAATTTAAGAGATGTTGATATATTTTGACAGAATCTTCCTCTCTCAAAAAAAAACATCATATACTTGAAATGTCACACAGTTTATAAAAATAACATCCCTTTGTGAGTAATAAAAACAAATCTATTTTAATGAGTCACACTTGGTTTTTTTGCCAAATATAAAATAAACATTGGGTGGCTATAATCAGGTATCAGGTATATTTCTTCATATTTCACCTAAGTCCTACTCTAAATATCTTAAAATTTTAACTATGTTGGAAAATATTCTCATTTCTATTGTATTTAGGTTATGATCAGATCATATTAGAATAGCATGTGGCCCCTAATTCAGAAGGCTCATAGCCTAATATATCAGAACCATTTGGTTCAAGATGCATCAACCAGAAGAATACATATAAATAAAGAAGACAAGACTGGAATATAATAGCAGAAAATGAATGTTATCAATTGTTTAAGATCCATCCAAAGCCAAGGGAGACACAGAAAAAGGACTTTTCCTTCACAGCCTTCAGAAGAAAACAATGGTGCTGACATACTTACTTTTAAATTATGGCTTCCAAAACTCAGAGAGTGAGTTTTTGTGGTTATAATCCTTCATGTATGACATTTAGCAATGGGAGTTGCAGCATACTCTTGATGTCTTTTGATGTCTCTTCTTTCATAAATGCATTCTGTTCCTTATTTGATTAAGGACCAGAACTTATATTCTTTGTTTTTGCATTTTTTGTTGTTTTTTTTAAATAAAAAATGTATGCTTACCTTACTAATAGGTAGACTTACACCAAAATCTAGAGACATTTTAGGACTAATGCTACTGGTTCACCTTTTTAGTTCTCCAGTACAATCTGAGAAAGCTGTTTCAATCCCATACTTACAAAGTGAGCTATTATCTAGTTTATTTATTATTATTATTAAATAAACCTATTGTTTATTCTTTTTCCATATTTATAATACTATTTCGACCTAGATTTATTCTGATTTTAAAATCAGAATTGGGCCCCAGTTGATTAAATATTTAGTGTCAAGTGTTTATATTTATATTTCATGGAAAACTTAAGTCATTCCCTCTAGAGGAGCTACCAGTAAGAAATTATATTATTCCCATCTACTTCATTTATATGTTAAATTCATCTCACATTCCTATTACAGTTGGCCAAAATGACAACTACATATGTATTTTAAATTGAATTATGATAGTATTTTGATAGAAAATAAATGGCAGTGGTTAAAAATGAGAACATTTATACTTTAGGAGCATAGAGAAATTTGAATTAGTTGCAAACTATGCAATACTTTGTTATCAGTTGCTCCCTTCTTCTGCATCAGCTCCATTAAATCCCACACTCTATTTAGAAATTTTATTGAAAAGTGTTATTTATTCTTGTTGTTGACATTTTCTATTTGAGTTTATTTACAGGATATTAATAACAGAATGTATGATTTGGCTAATGGGTAAAAGAGTCTCATCTATATTCACACAATATAATTTAGAAAGGTGAACTTCTTTCTGACTAGAAATTAATTATAACATATTGATCAGAGTGGGCATCTTTAAATACATGAACATGTCCCTTTGCTTTCTTTATGATATCAAGTGATTAAATATGAAAAATATTAAGTTCATGGTAAATCTTATTTGATAAAACACTCAACATTGAATTTGAGATTTCAAGTTGCTTTTAAACATGATAAATCAACTTAAACTAAAAAGTCAATTTATCAGAAATGACAAACTATTTTATATATGCATATAAACAATTTTTCACAAAATCTAACATGTTTCTCCAAATTGATGTTCATCCAGCAAGCTTTCCACAGAAATGTTTTTTATAAAATGAATATCTCTAGAATCACTGAACAACATTTTTACAATATGCTTTTTTCTGTTCCCCTTTGGCATGGATATTCAATTCTTCCTGGAGCTCAGCTTTCCAGCTTTATATCATCTAATGAAACTTAGCTCTTTTTTCACTCTCTAAGAAAAACTATATCTATTCCATATATAGTGATATATTATGTTCATTATAAGATCTGAAAGGACAAAATGTACATCTTGAAAAAAAGTCAATGAAGCAGGTTGCTTTTTGCAACTGTGGCAGACCAGTTTTACCTGACAATTAAAAAGCCATATTGTGCAATGACATTTTCTAACATATTTACTGTTTTTTGGCTTTATCATGTTTTCTATCTGAGTTTATTTTTATCCTCTTCACACAGATATTTATATGAATCTTATGACTCTAATAATAGGTGTAAAGAACCTGATTTCAATATATTTATTCTTTAATATTAAAGGATTTTCTAGCCATTCAAAGTACATTTAGAATTTAATTTCTTCTTATTGATTTATAAAAAAAATCAATGAGACTCCAATCATTAAATTATTTATTATGGAACCCTATAATAGTGAGCCAGAGCAGAAGAATGAACAATATCAAACTAAGTATCTGAGGGCCTATTTCTTTAATCCTCATACCTATTTTCATAGATAAAATGACATCATTTTGTGATTTTTGCCAGTATAGAAGTATGTTATAAGGTCTTTTAATGCTCAGTCCTTGAACCATTCTTTACTGAGAGTCAGTTATCTTTGGAATCTGAAAATTGAGGCCTCTTCATATACTTTGATGCTTAGCAATTATTGCCTAGATAGTAAAACACAACATTAAACCCTTAAAAAATTAAAAGAAAAAATAATAAAAATTATACTGTGGGTACTATTTTGGACTAATCATTTATCACTTATACTCAAACTAAAGTTTTCATTACCCCAATGCGCAGGGAAAAAATTGAAAATAAAACAAACAAACAAACAAAAACCACTTCGCAAATGGGTAAGAATACCTTGTGATAAGGGCAAACACACAGTCAATTATAAAGTATACATATTTTACCTAAACTTTGTCTTTAGAATTGTTTCATAATTACTATAGCAGAAAGTATTGCTGGGTATATTTATCCTAGGCATGCTATCATACTGTTTTAGTGTTTGAAATGCACTGTTTGAGGTGTCCACTGAGAAATCAAATAATTTTTTTGATGAGTTTTCTTATTTGTGACTTGATTTTCTCCTCTTGTGTCTTTTAATATGTTTGTTTTGTTCTGTGTATTTAGTGTTTTAACTATGATATACTGTGGAAATTTTCTTTTTTCAGTATTATTTATTTGGTGTTCTAGGTGCTTATTATATCTGTATATATGTAAGTTTCATTTTATGGTCTTGTTGAGGATCAAGTCTATGCCATTAGCTTTATATTCTTCTCCCTCATCTATGCATAGAATTCAAAATTTTACTTAATATGTTCCATATCTCCTCATTTTCTTTACATTCCTCTCTCTCTCTCTCTCTCTCTCTCTCTCTCTCTCTCTCTCTCTCTCTCTCTCTCTCTCGTGTGTGTGTGTGTGTGTGTGTGTCAATGTGTTGTGTGCTTGTGTGTGTATGTTTGGCTTTATATATTCCTTGTTATTATTCTAGGTCCTCTATCTTCATTATAGTTTCTAAATGTTCTGCTTGACTCTTTCTAATTGTAAGGATTGCCTTTGAATTTTCTAATTGAGTTATTGCGTTTTTTTTAAACACCTTCATTTCAGCTTGAGTCTTCTTCAGTGTTTCTATTTCCTTACTGCATTCTATTCTCAATTTCAATGATGAGTCTCTTCATTATTTTCATCAACCTATGTTTTGGTCTTTATTTTCCTCCCCTGGATATCACTCAGACATTTACTTTTGATAAGCTCTTTCTCCCTAATTGCTTTGAGCTCTTTCTTTGTATCTTCTTTAAACTCTAAAACTTTGATAAAGTGGTTTTTGGGTTGTTTTTTGTTTTTTGTTTTTTTTTTTTGGTTTTTCTTTGTTTGGTTGTTAAATTCTGTGTTCTGAAATTCATTTAAGAATTTATCTTAACAATAGGGCATATTGTTCTTTATTATCCCATGCTTATAGAACATATCAAAGCCTCGATTCTAGCCTTCTGTGTCTTCTCACCTTCCTGCTTGCCTGAGCTTCCTGGATATTCTCGCTAGCACACACATATGTGTAAACTCTAAAGCCACCTGCTTTCTTTATAACTTGTGAGTCTTTCTTTCTACTTTTTTCTATCTTTTCTGACTCCCGATAGGATCCATGGTATCTTTGAACTTCCTAAAATGTGCTTGAGTCTTCTTCAGTGTTTCTATTTCCTAACTGCATTCTATTCTCAATCTCAATGATGAGTCTCTTCATTATTTTCATCAACCTATGTTTTGGTCTTTATTTTCCTCCCCTGGATATCACTCAGACATTTACTTTTGATAAACTCTTTCTCCCTAATTGCTTTGAGCTCTTTCTTTGTATCTTCTTTAAACTCTAAAACTTTGATAAAGTGTTTTTTTTTTTTTTTGTTTTTTGGTTTTTGGTTTTTCTTTGTTTGGTTGTTAAATTCTGTGATCTGAAGTTCATTTAAGAATTTATCATTGGCAAACATTTCTATAAGGCTGGTAGAATTTTGAAAAAAAAGAGATAGTCTTGATACTGTTGGTCTTGTTCCAATGAGATTTTTTGTATTTGAACTGCTTTTGTTAGTTTTAAGTCTGATATAAACAGAAATGTTGGTCATAAGAGAGAATTTGTGGGCAGTTTGGGCCTGGGAATTGAAAATTACTTATGTCTAATGAAATTATGTATAGAATGTGCTAGGTTTGCATACAGGGTGGTTTGCATATAGGGTAAGTCACGTAGTCCAAGTCTGAAGTGTGAGGTAGATCAGGCTTTGTGGTAAAATTGGATATGGTGTGTGGCCTTGTTTTGTGTTAGAGAATAAGTAGGCAGAAACCTGACAGAAGCTTCTATATGGATTTGATTTTGGAGATGGGAGGCAAAATGAGGGTATGTGGAAGGGGTAGTTGGGGAGGCCCTGGAGGAGACATGCAAGATAAGACAAGGGAAGGCTGGGTGAAGTCCTAAGGGATCTTTATTTGGAGTCATGTAGTAGGGTTCTAGTGGAAACTTAAGGTAGGTTGTGGTACAGGGAGGTGTGTCAGATAGGACAGGGCATTGGGTGTGGGAACTAGGCTTCATATAACTGGTTGGAGAAAAGATGTAAATAGGAAAGGTGAGCAAGACTCTCCTGTAGTCTAGACCCTGA
This sequence comes from Sigmodon hispidus, assembly GCA_004025045.1. Classification (NCBI taxonomy): domain Eukaryota; kingdom Metazoa; phylum Chordata; class Mammalia; order Rodentia; family Cricetidae; genus Sigmodon; species Sigmodon hispidus. The sequence goes on from PVIH01004592.1 coordinate 81,911, forward strand.
AGAAGAATGTAAAAGTCTAACTGGGAAAACAGACTTGGTACAGTGCAGAAGAAATCTTTGGTTGGTGGCATCTAGGGTGGATCCTGCTGAAAGCTAGAGGTTGGCTATGGAAGAAGTAGGTATGGACAGACAATAGCTAGATGCCTTATAAGGAAGGCAGGGTAGATCTATTAGACATGGAAGAAAGCATGAATGAAGAATGTCAGGACACACACTGGGCTAGAAGAAAATGAACTTACTTCTTTTGTTTGGGTTGTCAATTTATCTGAAGATACATTGTTTGCTTGTGATAGTATGTTTTTTATTTGATAACTTATAAAGAAGAACTCTATTATGTCTTCCCCAAAATGGCAGTGTCATTGATATTGTAAAACAGGATTAAACAGGAGAATTTTTGCCTAGGGATAAAAGCTTATTCACAGTATTCTTCAGAAACTTGTGAGACTGGTTTCTATTTTCAGAAAGGCTTTATTTTCCTAACTCCAGCAAATAGGGCATATTGTTCTTTATTATCCCATGCTTATAGAATGTATCAAAGCCTCGATTCTAGCCTTCTGTGTCTTCTCACCTTCCTGCTTGCCTGAGCTTCCTGGATATTCTCGCTAGCACACACATATGTGTAAACTCTAAAGCCACCTGCTTTCTTTATAACTTGTGAGTCTTTCTTTCTACTTTTTTCTATCTTTTCTGACTCCCGATAGGATCCATGGTATCTTTGAACTTTCTAAAATGTGTCTGGCAGTTCTTTCCCTAACACTGGAGAGATAGCCACATAGCAGATTTATGTTGATATGTAATATTCTTCCTACCTATGGAGTGGTTCCATTTGGTAGTTTCACTGTACCCTCGCTCTCTTAGTTAGGATTGCTATTGCTGTAAAGAGATGCAAGGACCATGACAACTATTATAAAAAAGAACATGTAATTGGTATCGCTTGCTTAGAGTTCAGAGTATTAGTTCATTATTGTCATGGCAGGAAGCAAGGCATCATGCGGGCAGATATGGTGCTGGAGTTGAGAGTCCTTATATCTTGTTCCAAAGGCAACCGGAAGTTAACTCTTCCATTCGGTTTGGCTTCAGCATATAGGAGATCTCAAAGCCCACTCCCATAGTGATACACTTCCTCCAAAATAGCCACAATTATTAATTGTGCCATTTCCTTTAGGAGTTATTTTCTTTCAAACCAACACATTCTAGTCTCTGGCTTTCCAAAGGCTTGTAGTCATATCACAATGCAAAAATATTTTCAGTCCAACTTCAAAAGTCCTCATAGTCTATTACAGTTTCAGACTTATTTAAAAGTTCAAAATACCTTCTGAGATTCATGCAATCTCTTAACTGTAATCCCCTGAAAAATTAAAATATAAAAGCAATTATATATTTCTAACATATAATGGCTCAAGATATTCATTACTTCTCTATGTTTCAAAACATAGAGAAGAAATAGTGAGAAAATACTGGACTAAAGCAAGACCAAACATCAGGTGGGAAAACTCCAAACTGAATCTTCTAAACCTCTTCAGATTTCCAACTCATTTCAGCTTTCTTGACTGCAACACACTTCTTTCTCTTGGATTTTTCTGATTCCTGTTATCAACTTTTCTCAGCAAGTATCCTATGACTCTGGTATCTCTAGCATCTTAAAATTTCCAAGGCAATTAAAGCTTCAACTTTACAGTTTCATGCATTCTCCTCTGTAGGCATCCATTCAGGGACACCACTGGACATATGCCTGGACTCAGCAGCTTTCCTTATGCATGGAGATAAATTCCATAATCCTTCTCTCTAAAGCCAAAAGTAAGACAAAACTGCCAAGTTCTACTGCTTTCTAGGGAGAAACATGGCCCCTAACTCACTAATGTTTTCACCAGCTGTTTTCAGTGGTTTCTTTCACTGCTCAAGGTTTGCTCTTCTGAAGCTAGATCTGCAGACTAGGCTGCTCTCAAACTCAGTCATCTGTCATCCTCTGCCTTCCTAATGCTTGGATTAAAGGTATGTCCCACTCCATGAGGATAAAGGCTTTTCTTTACTGTCTTTTTTTTTTTTTTGACAAGTTGGAATGTTAGCCAGATGGGATCTTGACCTATGATCACCATTCCATTTATTACATTTCTTAATCTGTGACTTTGTAGGAAAATAGGATTTATCTCCATTCCACCATGGTGCTCCTTTTCTCCTTAATTTTCACATTTTCTTTTCTTTTTCTTATAAATTTGTATAAGCATTACCAGTAATAACCACATAACAAAGTCTATACTAGGCTCTTTTGAGATATTATCTAGTAATAGACTTAATCCAAACCTGTTCACTTTTGCCTGAGGCAGACTCTTTAGACCAGGGCAAAATGCAGCCATTTTATTCAACAACATATCACAGGAATGACCGCTAAACAACACACTAAAATTCTTTTCCCCTGAAACTTCTTGATGCAGATCCCAATCCCCAATTTTTCAGATAGCACCAATCTCTTCCATGATACTACTAGCTATGATAGAAAGAAAATTAGGTGTTAAAAATTTGGACTCAATAAGATAAGATAGATAATTAGAGTATTCGCTAATTTTGCCAAATACAAGTAGACTGGATATTCTGACTGTAATTCTTATTTGATAACAGTTTTTGTTCTATATAATTTTACTATGTTAAAATTAAAACTTGTATTTTAGACAGAAGGGAAAAAAGGCTGTGGAATAATCCTTCTTTGTACAGGGTGGATGATGTCCCTATGAATGGTTGAATAAACAAGCTAACTGGACACTCTCTGAACAAGAAAAGTTTGGGCAGAAAAGCCAAACTGAGAATGATGGGATGAGGAAGGACAAAGTCAGAAGAGTCACCAACCAGACAAAGAATGAGTTGGACACAGAAAATTCAATAGAGGTTACAGCCATGAACCTTGAGAAATCACAGAGATTAATAGAAATGAGTTAAGGTATAAGAGCTGCTTAGTAATAATCTCTAGCCATTGGCTGAGCATTTATAATTAATATTAATTTTGTGAGTGATTATTTGAGAACAGAATGTAGGGAAGTAAAACCCTACCTACAGTTATCTGGAAGAAAAGTTTTCACAAATGCCAGAAGCTCATCTGGGGCAAAGTAGCTCTGAGTCTCTAGTTCCCTTCATTCTCCAATTTATTTCAATTCCTTTGCTTAGTCACAATAGGAATGTGTAAACACGGAAGAACGAAAAAGGTTTACTCTTTAGCTTTGAGAAACTTGTAATGTATTAAAGTTTACATAAATATCATTTGGTCTCTCCTTAATGTTGTTATCTGGTTTGAATAAAGTTTACTCCTTCCATATAAATTTAATTATAAAGTTTCTTGAGTAGTCATTTGTGATTAAAGATAGTGTTAATATTAAAAACATGACCAAAAAAAAGCAATGATTATTACTCAATTCTCCTGAGTCAGTGGCAGGAAAATTGCAAGTTTAAAGCCACTGCAGGATACACAGTGTTGTAGACCAAACTGGGCTTTGTAGCAAAATCCCTATGTCAGACATAATTGAATTGATATTTATTTTACTTGAAGTATAATCATGTTTGTAATATAAAACAATATCATCAACGACCTATCACCTAAATTGTCAAGATGGCTAATTAAAACATCATAAATATTTATGTGTGAATATATACATAAATAAAAACAAGCAGAGTCTATATTGTAAACATGCATATAGAAAGAGATAGAGAAATTTACATATATATACATTTAAATTTTTGCATGGAATTAAAATTTTGCATGGAATTATTTGGAGGCAGACATTTATATAACACAGGTAAGTCTCAAATTTTCTGTATCAGAAACTGTTTTTGAATTCCTGACTCTCCTATCTCTGCCTCCTAATAGCTAGGATAATAGGACACACCATACAAAATGCCCTGTGCTAAGTTTGAGACATAAAAGCATGCATAGAAAAGCATAAGTACACATATATACATATATATAACATACATATACATAAATATATATGTACGTTATATATATATATATATATATATATATATATATATATATAAAGGCTGTTTTCTTTGTGAGAGTTGTGTGTGAATACACAGATACTTGAATACAGGTGCAAATGTACATGTGCATGCTTGTATTGGCCAGAATTACATCTATATCAATCACATCTACAAAATGGAGTACTACTCAGCAATAAGAAAAAAAATGATATCCTAAAACTTTTAGGCAAATGGATAGATTTGGAGAATATCCTCCTGAGTGAAGTATCTCAAACCCAGAAAGATAAGCAGGGCATATACTCATTCATTAGTGGACTCTAAACAAAAAAAGCAAAAAGCAAAGCATGTTCAAGCTGCAAACCACAACTACTGAACAGCCTGGGATCTGAAACACCTTGGGCTGACATTGTGGATCCCACTCCCTTTAGAGGAACACCTGACTCAGTCTTGATGTTGTGGGGAGGAAACTGGATTTGCCAGGAGTGGATGCTGAACTGAGCAATATTGGGACCTTGGGACCTCCTGCCCATGGTGGGGAGGAGATGGGGACATGTGGAGAAGAGAGAGTGACTGGAGGAGGTGGGAGGGGGAATGGACCTTGAGTAAGGATATACACAGATACAAAATGTGACTTTATTCATAATAAAAAAAGAAAAAAATTAAACCCTCCAATACTAAAATGTATGCACACATATTCATAGAACAGGAACTTAATAAATTATTGACTATATTACTTAATGAATCAATAAGTTATTTAATAGCTTGTTTCTTATGGAAGAGGTATTCCTTAAATAAAGTTCTAAATTTAGCTAATATACTATTTTATAAATATTTTATTTCTACTCAATAAAAAATATACTTCTACTTTCTTTATCATGTCAGTTCATAACAAACAAATATTTTTAAATGTTTTTTCATCAAATATGAGTAGACAATTCCAGAAAATATATTATTGCAGGAAGCCACATAACTATGAAAGCCTATTTTCATACTCTTGTTAAAATTATTGCAAGCACTACCAACATTTATTTTAAAAATAATATATTTATTTTTAATTCTGTGTTTTGGCTTAAAAAATTGTTTCTAAGGAGATGTGAGTGTCCACTGCTAATCCTAGATACTATAAGCTAGTTTAAACTTCGTAAACAATGTTTTATGATTTTCATGTCATCAAGCTACAATTTTAAAGTTGTATCCATACTTATCTGTAAGACAAGTAATATTGACTGATTTTATCTAATTCATGAAATCTTTGAAGTTTTTTGCACTTATTGAAAATTCATTTACAACTACTTTTGAGAAACAAGCTTGTCTTTATGCTATTGCATGGATTCCCCATTCTTACATTAGAATCACATCTCAACCATCTTTGCCTCCTTGAAAAGCTAGATAGACTTTCTCTGCTCTACTTATCATGCCTATACACTTAAAAAAAAAAAAAACTTAAGTAAAGATCTACTCTTTTGGAATCCCTAGAGCCTAGCTTAATATTTAGTTTGTACAAGAAATGCAATAACCATTAAATTAAAATTCAGCTTTGATAACATTTTATAATCAAAGCTTCCCCTTTCAGGCTGTTTTTATTTTTACAAAAAGTTTGTCACTAAAGTTGGACAAGTTGTTACTTATAAATTAATGTGTTTTTACTTTATCATAGTCCAATTTTTTTGTAATTGGATTTTGGAAATAACAAATACAAGCAAAGCAGAAAATAATGTTATTTTTAATATTGTTTTTCATGCCTCTGTGGGCAAAACAATAAGAAGAGTGACTCACAGTTTTCAATAATGTTTCCATTAGAAAAAAAATAACAACTTTATTGGGATTCATAATGACCTATAACAATGTAAGTAAATGAGATTTATTATAGTTCATTGCTAAATTTCTCTAAAAACATCTATGTTAATTTTCAAAGTAAATGCTCAATTTTTGAAAGAAAATACTTTCATGTATATTCTGTATATTCTGTGTAACTTTAACAAAAGATTTAATGACAGAACAAAAACTAGAATAGACATATTAGAAACTGTCAAATAAAACAAAAGAGAAAAGGTTTAATATTCTTCCTATGTGAGTGAAAATGTGATTGTCTTATTATTAAGTAATATGGTCTGCTTTATAGTCTCAAAATTTGTACTACAATATCAGACAAAATTATTTTAAGCAATAACCAAAAACACTTCAGTTAAAGTAAAATTGTAGCATCTTTTATTAATAATGCAAGAAGTTTGGAAGACTTATCATAGTATATAAAACAAAGGAACGTTAATATTTTTGTTTGAGACACACTAGAGTATTGTAGCTAATGAAAATGTTCATCCCTTATATTTCTGTCTACAAGTATTTTCCCAAATTGGCAAAGTAGTAAATGACAATGAAAAGCCCAAACAACACAACAACAAAAACAAATACAGCAAGAATAGCAAAAGTCTTAACTAATCAGTACCACAAATATAGCATTCTTTGACCCCAAACAATAGCCAAAGATGACTTTCAGACATCATTAACTAAGATGTATCAGAAAATCATAATTCATCTCAAGAGATTATTTATCTGCTCTATTATGCCTTCATGAGATGCCACACAAAGCATAGAAGCAGAACTCATCAGTGTCTCAATGGTCAGCATTTGGATTTATAAAGTCAAAGGAAAATAGAGGAGGAAGAAAAGAAATAGCATGTCTTTCAGGAAAGGAGCAGGCCCCATTCTACTTTTTGTGAGCTCTGGTATTCTCTTATGCTGTGATCATTAATTCATCTTAGGGCTCAAAGCTTAGTGATTATAGAGCCTTAAATTACCCTGGCATTTGGCCAGTATTGATTTGCAGTTCTTATCTCTAGTGATGGCCTGGAGCAGAAAGAGGGCAAATGCTTCCACTTTTTATCTTAACAAGGTTACACTAAAATTAAAAAGAATATGTCTTTCTAATACTCACTTTAGTAAAGTACTCTAATCTATGATATTTCTGAAGTATTTCATTCTGCTATGAATCTTATCCCATGCCATTATGCTACACTGACTGAAACTTTGACTCCAGGTACATTTTCTACTTCTCAGGATGCTATGTCTGTGCTTGTCAGCCACAGTCCTATTGTAAATGAATTATAAAGGTTAAAGTTGACTTTGCCATTTTCTTTAGGCTGAGAGAATAAAAATTGGGATAAATAGAATTGTGATCCACATTTGTCAATCTCTTTTTCCTCTTTAAGAGCAGATTTTAAAAACCTTCCAGTTCCTTGGAAAAGCTGGAAGGAATGAGTTGTAACTTCCTGAAGAAACTCTGAGAGCTGGAGTATTTCAGGTATAGTTGTGGTACAGCCTTTTGGCTTGAAAAGGGTTCTTCTTAGTTTTGTGCCTAAGCTGATACAAAAGGCCATGAATTCTTGATGAAAGAGCTGTGTTTGACAGTAATACAAGCTTAAAGCAGTTTGAATTCAAAAGGTGAATCATACTTCATGTAACTGTTAGTGCTATCAAATAGGTTTTCGGTTTTGCTTGCATAGTGCTAGGGATTGAAACTAAGGCCTTGTACATGGTAACAAAATCTACTACTGAGCTACACATCTACTTTTACCTTGAATTTATGATTTGACAGTTTGCTAAGTGTTCAGGCTGAACTTGGATTAACTCAGTAGTCCAGTAAGAGCTTCAATTTTCAATTCCTTGCCCAAATTTGAAAAAACAAACAAACAACCAAAAAACACTTGAGATTACAAATCTGTACTACAAGGACAAATTTTAAGGAGAGAAGAGAGGGAGAGCAATGGTAGATACATATATTCCTCATTCCCCAATCTCATCTCTGGCTCTGAAACTGCTCTTACCTCTGACTCCTATTCTGGTCCATCTCCAGAGCATCACAGAGACATTCCCCTCTAACATTCTTTCTCCCTGATTCATTGCTTTATCCCAGCCCTCAACAACAACAATTGTTCTATACTGTTGCCTCCCTTCCATCACTGCCCAGTCAGGCCAGTCCAGCCAAGGACCTTAATATATGCATATCTCCCTCCTCTTCAGTCTAATCTCACCTACAACTCTGTAGATCATCTGCTGTGGCCAGCTCCTTTTGTCTCCTGCCAACTCCATATGTGTGGAACACACAGATTTCCTCCAATTACACACACACACACACACACACACACACACACACACACACACACACACACACACACACCTCATCCTGTAATACCAGCATTAACTCCAGCAGGCATTCTGTGGGAAACTGACAGTGATGGTTGCTGGAGAATGATGGCCAGCAAAGAATGTAATCAATCTTCATTTCTTTGCAGTTCCTCCACTTCTCCAAAGGTACCTTCCCCAGTCTCATCTCCAGTGCTGAAGCAGCCTACATGTTTCACTCTTTCCTCACTCTCTGCAGCTATTAGCCCAGGGAATCAAGTAGACCCTGATGGAATATCCTGTTTTCCTCCTTAATGTGGATCCTCTCATCTCCCCTCCTGGCATATCCACATTCCTCAGTATCAGCTCCCAATATCTAGAAACACATTTTACCCAAAAAGAAATGAATATGCCTACAGGATCCAAGAATTTCCTACTAAGCTGCACAAACACCAGAATCAGAGAGGACAACACAAACCAAAGAAGAAAACAATCACACAACCAAGAACAGATCAAATATCAGTTCGATCATCCCAAACCCAGATGTCTAGACACAAGAGTAAGACATAATAAACAACAGCTATGACAAAATATTTCCCATGGAGCCCAACAAACCTACCACAGTAGGCGATAAAAATTCTAACATAGCTGAAGCCCAAAACAAAGACCTTAAAATATCTTTTATAAACATGAGGGGTCCTTAAAGAGGAATTGAACAAGTGCTTTGAACAAATCTTTTTAAAACACACACACAGAGAGAGAGAGAGAGAGAGAGAGAGAGAGAGAGAGAGAGAGTCAAAGAAAATGAATAAAACATTTCAATACTTTAAAGTGAAAATAGAATCAATAAAGTCCCAAATAAAGAAAATCTGGAAATAAAAATTTAGAAACTTGAGCCAGAACCTCAGAGGCTAGTGTCACTTTGAGAATACATGGGATAAAAGAGAGCACATTAGCCATTAAAACATGGAAGACAGAAATAATAGCTTGGTTAAAAAGAATGCTAAATCAAAAAAAAAAAAAAAGGGAAGGGAGGAAGGAAGGAAGAAAAAATCTAGAAAATCTGGAGAACATTGAAAAGAACAAACTTAAGATTAAGATTAATAGAAATAAAGGAAGGAGAGCAAACTGAGGTAAGTGGCAGAGAAAAAAATCTTTTCTGTGCCTTTTCTTGGGCTTTTTTCCTGCTGTCTTATCCTATTCTATTGCTTTATTTCATTTCATTTTATTATTATTCTTTGGAAGCCTCTTTATTTTCTACTGAGACACTGAAAGCAAGTTGTTCTGGCTACACACTAGAGTCATCAGAAAGGACAGAGCCTCAACTGAGAAGATGCCTCTATAAGAAATAGCTGTAGGCAAGCCTGGGGCATGGGTATTCTCTTAATTAGTAATTGAATGGGAAGAATTGGCTCATTGTGAGTGTGGCCATACCTGGCCTTGTTGCCCTGGATTCTATAAAATATCAGGCAGAGCAAATCAGGAAGTCAAGAAGCAGAGATCTATAGCTAAGCCCCAAGTCCAGCTACTGGTCCAGCTGAAGAGAGGGGAGAGTATATGAGCAAAGGGATCATTGTGGATAAGACCCACAGAGATGGTGAACCCAAGCTATTGGGAGCTCACTGACTCTAAAATAGCCACTGAGGAACCTTCATGGAAAGGAACTAAATTCTCTGCATGTAGATGACAGTCACAAGCCATGGGCAGTTTGTGGAAACCTCTTACAGCAGGAACAGAGTTTATTTCAGGTTCATGAGCTGGCTTCATGGAGCCCATTCCCTACAGAGGAACACTTTACTCAGCCTTGATACTGGAGGTAGGAACTCTAACTTACCTCAACAACTGGATATGCCAGACCTAATTGACTCACCTTGGGATTCTTTGCCCTCCCTGGAAAATGGATGGTGGGGAGGTTGGGGGAGAGGCTGAGGGAAGATGGGGATTGGGAGGGAGTGGGATCAGTAGAGGATAAGAGAAAAAACTTTTTAAATACTAACAAAATACAACAAAAAAGATTATTTGAAACAAACACATAGGGAAGGAGGAAAAAAAATGAATTTGTTTTTGTGGTGCAAGAAAGAAATTCTGGAGTTGTGAATACTGGGCAAGTAATGTAATTCTCAGCCCCGAAGATTGCATAATTCATATGATTTGTTGACATTGGGGAATTTTGAATTCCCCTTTCTTAGTGATTTTTATAAAACTTATTACCAACTGCTTCATATAGTGTTTAACTTAGTCTGTTGCAACACCTGTCTCGAGTGCTTAACTGCAGATTGATATCTGCTATCTAAATCCTCCTACCTACATTCAAACTCTCATGACCTCACCATCGTTTCCCCCATGGAATCACTGTTGGCTTTTATGTGAGAGAATACACACTATTTGTCATTCTGTACACTTTAACTTTTTGAAGATCTCATCTTACATGTGAGTTATAATTTATGGTAATAATCTACATTGAAATACCATTTTAGTTTAGATATGTAATTGCAGATAGTTAGAAAATGTGTCACGTTCAAATAATTGCCTAAACATCATTTTGTATGCATTTTTTATCCATTAATATCTACAGAAGCAGGCTATCTGTAATTAACTCTGTATAGTGACAGTTATGTAATCTGCTTACAACCTATAAAATGGCAGTATTTTGAAGCCTCACTCTATTTCTCTGTTTTGATATTGCATATACATTTGGTCAAAATATAAAACACAAATCTCCTAAATACAAACCATGAGGTTACTAATGAAGTTATTATGAAATGATCTGTAATTTGAAAAGTACTGTTTGATATTGACTGTCTCTACACTGTTGTGATAAATTAAAAAATTGTGTGTGTGTGTGTGTGTGTGTGTGTGTGTGTGTGTGTGTGTGTGGTATTTCCATACTAGCAGGAGCTCTTATAAAACATAGAAGATAAGTCTAAGAAGTTGATTCTCTTCTTGTGGGGTCCAGCAATTGAACTGTGTGGTCAAACATACAGAGCCATCTCCCCTGTCCTGTATTGACTTCTGTAACTGAGAAGAAATCAATATTTCTTTTTGTGTGTAAACTGAACCTAGGAATATATTTTGATTAAGGAAAGAAACACAATTTTTCTTGGTTTCTATGAAAATTTACTGAATTCTTCTCATTTTTACAAAACACTCATAGGATTATGTTTTTACTAAACACTTATGCCATATTTCTATGATTTTACATAAAATTATAATTTAAATTAAATTATATTAACTCCTCATTTTCATACTTCTTATGTTTCTTTACTCTCTCTGTATAGTGAATGTGGCACAGCCCTGAGGTTGGGGGCAGAGAACAACTATGCAGGAGGTACTTCATTCCTTCCATCATATGGCTTCATGAGATCAACCCCACCATCGAAATTATCAGTATCTTAACCTGTTAAGTCATATCATTAGTCCTCTTTTATTGTTTAAAAAATAATCATATCCTTAAGATGCCTTACTGTTGTGCTTTGCTTTTATATAGAAAATTATACTATAATTAGTCACCTACTCCTTTTTACAATGGTGATATTATTACTTAATCTTTAGGCCTATATGGAAATGAACTAAGGCAGTATGATTGCATTACCCTCACATCCTAGGATATGTTTCTATATTCTAAGAGCTTTCTTATTGGGTCTTCTTACAAAGGATGATCTTAAAATGATTAGCTGTCAATATGAAATTGTATGAAGATCTCAGTGTTCCATGCCTTTCTTCTAGTGAGGTTTTGTAGCTCTGTTATCTTTTTACTATTTTCAAATCATCTTTTCAATGTATCCTTTAGAAGGTAATTTCTAAAAGTGTTTCCGAATTTAGACTGTGAATTCTTATCTTACACATTTTTGTCCTTTCTCCTCACTGGCAGTCTACCACCAAGACAGGCTTTCTTTGATATGTCTGACACTTCCACTTGAGGGACTAGGGTTAACAGGCAGTGTAGTGAGGCCAGCTTTTATCAGATGATAAGGCAAGCAAGACTGACACTGCCTGCTATACTGATGCAAGTGCTGGTTTAGTTCTTATTTATAAAATGTTCTGCTGTTTCTTAACATCCTAACAGTCCACCTCAATTTATACTTACTTTGGTTGGTGCATCCTTAACTTGTTCATAATTATCATCATAAATGTAAAAGAAATAGAGACAAATAAATGATGAAGGAAACACCTCTTTGCCTTCCTTTAATCAGAATTTATAGATACTATGTTCTATTACTTTATTTCTCAAATATCTAAAAATTGTCACTTAACAGACAGGGATTTTTAAGTCTCTTAAACTGTTGCAAGATACAACCAGAGCTTCTAGATCCCTGAAGGAAAATCAATACAGAACAAAATATTCCTTCTTTAATTAGCTTTATTTGTTTTGCCTAGCTAGCAGAGCAAACTTACAGGTTTGAAGCAACGTGTTACTGCAAACAGATGGACAATCATTTCATTGTTAGCATAACAGAAAATACGGCTTTGTCCACAGGACTAAAACAGAAGAAAACAATATAAACAGAAAGTGCTGCATTCTGATGATCACAGAGCTTCTATTATAGGAAGGAGAATAAGCACCACATGAAGGCAGCAATATAAACTCCATCATCAGGTTGAACTTTGAAAGCACTTACAAGTTAAGTATCCAGCTATTTGGATATCATTCTCTCTCATTGTGTTATTTCTCCAGTTCTGCCTATATTCTGAGAGCACACAGCTTGAAAGAAAACAAAAATCAGCGAGTTGCAGTTACTGCTCAATGGATGTAGAGGTTACCCAGTTGTTCAGCTGATATTCCAAAGACAACTGAAGAAAGAATTTGAAACAATTCTACTAAGTAAATATTCAGGCTGAAATATCCCTTATGTACATGAATTTTCATCAAAGTCAAAATCATCAGGTCAAGTATTCATAATTGAATAGATTACCCATTTTTATTATATTCTTTAGCTCACTTTTTGTTTTTTTAACAAAACTGTTTGCTTTAAGCCATCCTTGGTTATTAATCTGTGTTTCTTTTTTTTCTAATTCAATTGATTTATTTAACTTTTGTTAATTTTGTGTTAAATGGTTACTAAATGTTTCATTAGATTGGTACTCATTGAAGTTCTTTTTTACTTTATTATTATTATTATTATGAACAAAGAAGTCACACTTTTTAATCCTTGTATATCCTTATTCAAGGTTCCTTCCCCCTCCCACCACATCATTTTCTCTTCTCCACAACACCCCATTTCCCCCACACACACCCACATCCCCCTCAACTCCTGGGCAGATGACAGGTGGTCCCAAGGTTCCACTGTCCGAATATTGCTTAGTTCAGCCTCCACTCCTGGCAGATTCAGTGTTCTCCCCCCAACCTCAAGACTGAGTCAGGTGTTCCTCTAGGGGGAGTGGGATCTAAGGAGTCAGTCCAAGATGTTTCTGATCTCAAGCTGTTCAGTGGTTGTGGTTTGCAGCTTGGGCATGCTTTGCTTTTTTCTTGTTTGTTTGTTTGTTTGTTTAGAGTCCACTAATGAGTGAGTACATCCTCTGCTTATCTTTCTGGGTTTGTGATACCTCGCTCAGGAGGATATTTTCCAAATCTATCCATTTGCCTGCGAATTTTAGGATATCATTTTTTCTTACTGCTGAGTAGTACTCCACTGTGTAGATGTACCACAGTTTGTTAATCCATTCTTCAGTTGAGGGACATCTAGGTTGTTTCCAGTTTCTTGATATTACAAATAACACTGCTATGAACATAATTGAGCTAATGCCTTTGGAGTGTGACTGTGCATCTTTAGGGTATACACCCAGAAGTGGTATTGTTGGGTCCTTGGGGAGATTGATTCTCAGTTTTCTGAGAAACCGCCATACTGCATTCCAGAGTAGCTGAACAAGCTTACACTCCCACCAACAATGGAGGAGTGCTCCCCTTGCTCTTCATCCTCTCCAGGATAGGCTGTCATCTGTGTCTTTTATATTAGCCAATGTAACACATGTCAGGTGGTATCTCAAAGTTGTTTTGATTTGCATTTCTCTGATGGCTAAAGATGATGAGTACATTTTCAGGTGCCTTTCAGCCATTCGTAATTCTTCTACTGAGAATTCCCTTTTTAGATCTGAACCCCATTTTTTGATTGGGTTATTCAAGGTTTTGGACTCTAGATTTTACTTTTGTTAAGTGAAGAATCTACTTCATTTAAGGTTTCAAAACAGTTTCCTTTCCTTTGAAAGACACATCATTTCCCAGTCTATTGACTACATGAAAATGGCCTCAGTTGCCCCTACAATTTTTTCTTTTGTATTATTATTATTTTTATTATGAATAAAGTCAATTTTTTTATCCATTATATCCTTGTTCAGGGTTCCTTACCCTCCCACACCTTCCAGTCACTGTCTCTTCTCCACATCTCTTTATCTCCTCCCCAGCAAGGGCAGGAGGTCCCAAGTCCCAGTATGGCTTAGTTCAGCATCCAATCTGATTTTTAAAATATCTCTTAAGAGTTCATTGTATTCTCTTACTTGTCCAACAACATTATTGCTAATTAAAAAGCTTATTGCATTTTATTTTTTTCTTTCTTTCTAAAAATAAGATATTCAACTTTAGCCTTTAGATTGTTAATATTCATTATATGTAAAGATATTTCAGTGCAATTTCTTTTTTTTGCTTGCAATGGGAAGACATAAACAAACATCTATTCCCTTCTGATAGGTAGCTAATTACACACCAAAGTACAGATACTACCGAAGTTTAACTTTGTGAACCTGTAAGTTTTATTGATGATACTTAAAGAAATATGGGTGAGGGGATAGGTGCAAGAATAGAAATTACCCCAAATCAGCTGCAACACATAAGCCTACCCCAGCATGAGTGACAGCTCAAAAAAGCTGGAAGTTATAATATGCAACCCAGCCTGTAGGCAGCTTAACAAGTGTCCTGTCCATGACTTTGTTGGCCTGAGCTTCTTCCTGGCTGTCCTCAGCTAGTATTTGTTTTGTTTATGTTTCTGAGCTTCTCTGAGAATCTTTGGATTGTCTGAGAGTGAATCTAAGCAGTCTTTACTCTTTATGTACTCTGGAGAATGAGTCTATCTAGCTAATCTAGACAGTTTAATAGAGAGTTACTGGAATTATGCTACGTTGTTTACTTCCTTCCATAATGAACTTTCTTAAAGGGCAGATTGTTTTCATTTCTGAGGAAAGAATTATACTATTAAATACAAAATGTGATATATATATATATGTATTCTTTTATCTGTCTGCAATATAATAACACATTTCCAAAGTTATTTTTAAGTAGGGTAGAAATTATAAAAAATGTAATAAACTGTTTTTCTTAAAATATTAACAAGACATTTAATTTCAATTGAATTTTTAAAAAATATTAAAACAACTTATTTAGTATAACCAGATAACTTTTAAAAAAACATTGTAATAAGTCATATTACATGATTCCAAGAAAGGAGAAAAGTACAGAGAAATAAGAAGAAATGAGAACTTGACCTACCCTTTTGTTCTAAATCAAAAGCTAGTGAAAAGTGTAGCAAAGAAAAACCTTGACTCTCTTTTTCTGTTCTTCTTCTTTCTCTCTCTTTAATACTCCTTCCCCCTTCCTTCCCCTTTCTTCTCTCTCTTTTCCTCCCCCACCCGTTTTCCCAATAAACTCAACATAACTTCCTGACAAAAAAGAAAGAAAGAAAGGAAGGAAGGATGAAAAGAAAAACCTCAGCTATTGCGCCTGGTCGTCAGGGTACAGAAATAAGAAATATTTAGAACCAGATGTGTATGGAAAAACGTTTTCAACTCCGAAGCTGCCAACCAAGAATATTATGCCCAACAAAACTATATGTTAAATTAAAACATAACTAAAAATATTCAATAGTAAAAAACATTGGATAAGTATATTTGTAATCTCTAAGATTTTTATGAAAGAAATACTAGAAGGAACAATTCAGTATATTGGCAAAGATAAGCATATCAAATTTCCAAATAATTAAATAAACACTAATAAGAACATTTAGAAAATGTAACAAAAAGCCAGAAATAAATAGATTTTACTGCATTTTAATTCTATTGTCTTAGAATTTTATTTATTATTACTGTTGTATAATATGTAAAGTCTGAACTTTAACTTTACATTTATGATGACAAAACACCCCACATTCCCATGGATATAGGTAAGAGCCATGTTGTATTATGTTTCTGGCCTGGACTTTCCGGGCCTGGACCAAAGGTTTGATCCACTCTCTGTCCCATTTAGCCTCAAATAATCACACACAGGCTTATATTAATTTTATGCTGATTTACCTAGGGCCCAGGCATATAACTTGCTAACTCAACCCATCTTATTCAGCCATGAACCTTCCTACATTTTCTCAGAGTAGCAATTCAGCTTCTTTCCTCTGCATCTGTGACCATATCCTCGTTGTGTCTCTGTCACACCCTGGTGGCATCTGTCTCCTTTTTTTCTGTACTCAGAGTTTTCTTAGCCTTGTAGCCCTACTCACACTTCCTGATTGTCTATGGCCAATCAACGTTTTATTAAACCCATAGGTGGGACAAATATTTAAAATGTAACATATAATCACACTACAGAGCCATGTAATTTATTCTCAGACACCAAAGACTGCTTATAATAGTAGCTATAGTAGTTGAAGAATCAACTGATTTTTGATTTTGCTTTTTGGGTCTGATTTCTTGTCTCAAATTTCTTGTGATGATGTAATCTCTAATTAGAAAACAAATAGACACTTTCTTTCCTAAAGTTGCCTTTGTAAGTGCATTTTATCACAGCATCAAAAATCAATCATAACAGACAGAAAGTTGAAACAGTAAGTTGTAAAATGGGTAGTTTATGTTACTAAATATTTTGAAACCATGAAGACCTAAACATTTGCTACAAAATAGTTCAACTGAAATAGAACAAGGTGAAATGATGAGAAGGCTTTATATTTGACAGTCTCTGATACCATAGAACTCCCTAGTTATTAAACTGCAGAACCCATTTTTTATTGAAATTTCTAGTCTTGTCATATGTATGCACAAAAATAACATAAATCTTTACATCTCTGTCTGAAAGTTCAGTGCTCTGCAAGTTTCTTGTTTTCATGAGCTGTCACCATGTTCTGATGTGTTTTTCTGGTAGAAATGCATTTAAACATGTCTTCCTTAGGAAGTATATCCTCACTCATACTCTTAAGTAACTCCAGGAAAATAAATTGGGTCACCAAGTTGAACTTTAGTGATGTCTATACTTTTAGCTGCCATTGGCTTTATATCTAGATCAAGTACAAGTATTTTGTGCTCATTGCTAGTGTCACACAACATAGGCTTATGTTCCATCTTTGTTTATTTTCATAATTCTCTTGGCCACATCCTGTCTTTTCTCCATTTGTAGGAATTCTATAATTGATTTCTGTTGAAAAATAAGCACACTACTGTGCTCAGATGGAACCAGAGAGTACACTGTACTAAAGTGACACCTTCAGACCCATCTCCAGAAAAGCCTACCCAAGAAATTGTAAATTACAATTGTAAAATTGTAAATTAATTGTTAAATTTTAATGAATAATAGAATAATATATATAGAAATTAAAGAAAGCAAGTATAATTTGGAAATATGATTTTATTAGTTCTAAATTAGAATATTATGAGTCCTCAGTATAATCATTAGACACTCTGATAGAATTGGAAGAAATGTTTAAAATAATGAAAAAAAATACAAAAGCACAGCAACTCAAAACTATGTATTTTTTATAGTTGTCATTAAGGAATAGAAAAATAAAATGTTATCCAAATAACAAAAATATTAGATGAGATACATAGAAATAATTAACAGGGTGAAAAACCATGTGTTACTTTTTCAGACCATAATCTCATACTGTTATAAAAATAACAAGAACATGATTCTCAGAAAATTCAGAAATATGTCCAAGTTAAACGGCAGGATTTTAAAACATATGATATATTAAAGAGTAAATGAGAAATATAAACAAAATTTTTACAGTATCTGAACATATTGATAGTGGGTAGTTCAAATTCCAAATGCTGGCAGGCCAACAAATATCAGTAAATATATACAATAATATGGTAAAATGTTATATTGTGCTTGAAGGAACTAGAAAAAGACCAAACTCAAAATCACCAGAATAAAGAGCGTAATAAATAATAAAATAAAATAAAATAAAATAAAGAAGAGAAAATTCACATAGGCTATCAATAAAACACAGTTCAGTGTAGCAAAATAGAGAGCAGAAATACATCTGAGCATATGTGGTCAATTAATTTTTGACAAAGGCATCAAGCCACCACAATGGTTAAATAATAGTCTCTTTTATAGATGAGTATGAAAAAACTAAATTTTTGTAGGTCAAAAATTTGTCATTATCTGATGACATATCTATATTTCAACTAATAAAATTAAACTAATACAAATAAAAGACCCAAGTATAAAATTTTTAGAAAAAAATACAGGGGAAATGCTCTGGGATAGAAACTTTAACACTGAGTATTTGAATATCACACCAAACAATAAACTTATAAAAGAAAAAAATACACAAATGAAACTTTACAAAGCTAAAATTTTCTGTACATCCAAGAAGCCAAAATGTCACAATAAAAAAGTTCATATTGCAAACCAGTTTTAAAACCTCTATGTTATGAAGAATTAATCTCCATAATTAACAGAAAAAAATTACAGAGCAGATAACCCAAATAAAAATTGGGCAAAATAGACCTAAACATAGCTGCAAGGAAGATATGACAAAGGCCAATGTGCACAGAAATCAGGAGTAATATAATGGAGAATAAAAGTGAAAACCATTAGGAGTTACAGTAGAAACCATTAGGGGAGCTATTATAAAAAAAAAAAAAAATAGATACCAAATAGTTTTCAGTGCTATTTGAAAATATACTATTTCATTGTTGGTAGGAGTGTAAATTTGTACAGTCATGGAAAACAGTGTATTTACTTAAAGAAATTTAACTAAGCAAATATAATCTCCATCATAAGTTTGTTTTAATATTATTCATAAAAGCCAATATCTGTGGAAAGACACATGGATAAAGAAAATAGAGTACATATACACATAAAATGCTATTTAGTACTATCATACAACACACTCAGACCATATAAAAGAGATTCTGGAGAATGCTGTGAGGTGTAATATAAGGAGAAACTAAAGTGTTGAGTAGTCTCTAAGGAACTGGTGAATCACATATTCATAAGTAGAATCAGCAAGGCATTTAGGCCAGCAGAGCTTAGAAATCTCAGGAAATCAAATTTAGTATATCTATAGGATGAACAAATGTGTAGATAGATGTAGTGTATATATTATGAACTAAAGATATATGAAAATATGTATTAAATAAGTGAATGCATGTTATTAGTACTGAAGAAAAGGTAACACACATAGGTAATGAATTATGTCCATATCTACCAAAAGAAAGTAAAATGTCAAAAAATTTAGTGAACAGGACCATAATGTTTTGTTTTTAGATTAGAAGTGCAAAGCCTTAAAGATAATGTCATTAACCAGACCATCACAGTTTCACAGTGAAGGACTATTGAGCCACACCCAGCAAACATACTACGCAGTGATAACAAACCACTTACCTGGAATTAACCTCAGTGTCTGTTACTTTTTGAATTTTGAACAAATTAGTTTTAATTTTATTTGTGTGTAAACATGTTCATTTGTGTGTATGTATGCACACGTGAGTGTAAGTGTTGAATCCCCTGCAGCTGGAGTTAGTGGGGGTGTGAGCTGCATGATGGTTTTTCTGGGATCTAGACTATGGTCCTCTGCAAAGCAGCAAATGCACTAAACAGCAGAGACCCTTTCTCTAGCCCCTTAGCTTTGTTCTTTCTTTCTTTTTTCCCTGACCCAGCAAATTCTGATACTGTTAAATGATGCAAGGAAAGTGATACTTCTCATTCTTCTATAATTGATAAACTCAGATTAGTACTGAAAAATATTAGACAGTTCTGAATACAAACTTTTGATGAAATAAGTGGCCACTATTCCTTAAACATGAAAGCTCATCAAAAAGCTAAAGCTCTATTATGACATTTCACAAATAAGTGCAATACGATTCTGGAGTATAGAAACAATTTCAAGCAAAAATTAAGAAACTCTGTATTAAATAGAGACTTTAGGTAATAATATCTTTCCACATTGCCTCATCAGCTATAAAAACGTTACTACATTAATATGAAATGTCAAATAACTTCTTATATCTACAGATTATATCTCTTAATATTCTTTTCTGAACTTCTTGAGGTGGGAGTACAGTTATTGACTTTAGACATTTTCCATTTTTTCAAAAAAATAAACTTGTGCTCTGTAACATTTTAGATTTGTAAAAAAGGTGAGAAGATTCCAATGTAGGACTGAGGAGTCATTTTTTTTTCCCACAACACCTAAAAATAGAGGTTACTACATTAGTGAATCCAGTTACAGAAATAAACATAGATGGCATTTGGAGGTGACTCAGCCTCAGTAGGGGAAAGAGTTAAATGGTAAGTCAAAGACATTACAATTTATTGGACCATACCCAGTAATTTTCTAGTTTTACTGCTTTCGCTGTTTCTGGTGATAATATAAATAAGTGAGAAAGTGAAGCCTTCCAATCTTCTGAGTTTGGCATGTGTCACTGGCTAAAATGATAAAAGACCTGAACAAAAGACACTCACAGAGATTTGTATTTGATTTAAATGTCTTGCTGTGCGCAGAAAAATGATTATTATACTCAACTGAGAGAGAAAATCAAGACGCAACAATGAGAAAGGCTTAAGTAAAAATGAAGTTATTTTGTACAATAGTATGACCAGAGTTTGGAGACCTTCATGTAAAAGTGGTTTTTGTAGTTTAATAACCAGGAAGTTATTTTCTTTGTACAGATGGTGCCTAACATAAAAACTTGTTCATTATTAACTTTGATGTATTTTAGTTTAAACATTTCATGTTTAGTTTAAACAGCATTTCAGATATTTGTCATTTCAGCATATTGAATGACACGAAAGTCTGTTCTAGAACCTACTGTCTGAGATTTCTCTCTGTCCTGGTATCTCTGATGAAGTGATAAAATGCACAGACAAGAGTGATGTTTAGGAGGAAAGTATTTACTTGGTTTACAAACTACAGGTTACATCATCACAGGAAATTTGAGTCCAGAAACCAGACCAAATTTTGGAACCTTGGGACCTCCTGCCCTTGCTGTAGTGGAAGGAGATAAAGAAATGTGGAGAAGAAAGAGGGACTGGAAGGGGCGAGAGGTGGAAGGGAGCTTGAACAGGGATATACATGGATAAAAAGTATGACTTTATTCGTAATAAAACAAGAAAAAATGCACCAATGCTCTTCCAGCTACTGCTGCTGTAATACCAGCTATGATTTCTGAGCACAAAGAAGATGGCTCTTGTCTGCATCCATGCAAATGTGAGAGGTATCTTGGTGTCTTAGATGTAGAGTGAAAGTTCAGAATGTTTTATTGCTTTGTTACAATAAAGAGGCATTTGTCTTTCATACACAGTATTCAAATGTTAGGGGTTCCCTTAAGTGTTGGTTTATATTTCCTAATACACATATTGTCCTTAGCACTAGCCACAATTGGGTTTATTTATTTATCTTTGTTAAGTTCTGTATTTATGTACAATGAAGACATTGGAGTATGCTTACAAGAAGAAAAAAACAATATTTATGAAATGTATGGAACATGTACATTAATTTTAATTTACATTCACACAATTCTACTGTCATTTAAAATGGGTTAGTTGAAAAACAAAACAAAAGATGCGTGGCATAATTCTTTATGTCAGAGTTATTCCACAGTTGAGCCTTATCCATGTACAGAAAAAATTTATAAAATTATAAATATTTCTTAATTTTCTACATAGATCTTAGATTAAGACTGTGCTTGTCTAAAGTCTGTCTTTATTTTAGAGAGTGATTACTTTTATTCAGCCACTGACTTAGTAATCTAATAATACCTCTAGAGAAATGACTGGAGTCATATTAGATCCTATAGATGTATACTTCACAGCCCATTTAAGTTGATATGTAAAAATCAGTCTTCAAGCCTACCTATTTTGTTCTAGAGATTGAGAAGACAACAATGCATACATAACAAAAGTGAATGATCTAAATATTTATAGTTTTGATGAGCTTCAAATTTATGAATGCAAACCCAAAATTCCTGGTATTCTACTCTCAGGAATATGACCTGATTATATTTGAAAATATTTTTCTGTCTTATGAGAGTTTCTTTTCTTCAGGCACTGGTGTGCTGGTAAAATAATGCTTGCTTCTTAGATAAATATTTTGTAAAATCATGTGTTATACCTCAGAAGAGCTTGTTAAATGTTTAATGTTCTACCTTTTCTCCTCCAGCAGATAGCACAGTATTCTGCACTGCATTTAGAGAATGAAAATATGATTAAAATGAAACAATAAATTACAGAAAATGAAGAAAAAGGGAAAATAGACAGCAAGATGCTTCTTTATCTTACAGTAAGCGAGGAGATGGCCTAAGGATGACTCAGTAATCAATAGTAAAATAATAAACAAAGAGAGTCATGAATTTTTTCAAATGAGCTTTTGTGGAATTTATCTAAAATATATCTACCAAAGATACCATTTCTGCTTAAACTTACTGTTGCTAAGTTAATATGCATTCTGATGTTAAAAGCATCTCTTTGAACACACATCATGACATTAAATGTAAACAAAATAAAAACTGCTTATTTCAGGAATTCTTATTTCAGGAGCATTCAAAAGTACTCTCAGACCAGATAGCATTTTCCAGTGTATGCCACCCAAAGATAGGTGCCATACAGTAATTAAGTTTTTATGGTATAGAAATGAGAAACTGCTGTATGAGAATGGACCAGGGTAAGAGTAACATGTTCATGATACAGGAGGACTGATAAGAACAAAAATCTAAATAAATAAAGATTGTCAAAAATAAAAAATAAAAACAGAATCTGAAACACTTAATTTAGTATAATTTCAGCAAAACTTATTTCCGGAAAAATCAGCAGCATTTATAAACACATTTGTAAAAGAGAATAAGATTAAATATGATTCTTAGAAAAGTTCAAAATTGTCTTCTCACTTAATGCCTGGTTTTTAAGTAGGCATTCCATTTTTATTTCTTTCTAACATCTGAGGAAAAAGTATACCTTATTACAACTTAAACTATATTTTTAAAGTATTCATGAAATAAATAATTACCACATAAAATCTTAACAGATAAAATTAAACAATGTAATTCATGAACATATTCTAAGTATGTGTAGGTGAAGTGTAACTCTCATGCCTTATCAAAAAATCTTATTTCAGTAATCATAGGTTATTATGGAAGTTTACCAAAATGCAGAAAGTAAATGACTGTGAATTGTCCAGCCCATTTATTCTATTACACCCAAGGTACAAGGAACACTATTCAAGAGGAACACTTTATTTTAATTATGTTATCTTCTCATGAAATTATGAAGAATATATTTTCCTCTTCCAGATGGAACCTGAAAAAAGGTACAAATCATAGATTTGGCATGGAGAGGAATCTGGAATATTGTGACTGCATCCTTACTTCATTTAAGAGGTGAGTTATGCTATGCACTGTCTCCAAGTGGTAAGAGTGGAACAAAATTTCTCAACTACTGCATCATACTGAGTTATTCAAAGGTAGAATCCATAGGAAAGACAAGAGAATTGCAATATACGGAATTAATTTTTCTGTCCCTGGAGGCTAAGAATTCCCAAAATATGTAGTATAAACAGAGACCAGGGAGAGTTGGTGACTTAATTCCAGGTTGAATCTGAGGCATGAAAATCTGAACAGATATAATATTCCCAATATAAAAAAATCCATCACTCTCATGGACTAGGAAGAGCTAATATTTTCAGTTTGAACTGAATCCAGTTAATATTTAAACATAAGTTATGATATAGTGAGGAGAAGGAATAAATTTTATATTTGTTAATATTTCAGCACTGCTACATTTAAAATATAACCCTTGTATTTAAGGGTCATTTAACATTTCTGAAGATAGGTGCAAATATTAATAAAATTAGAGGATCAGGAAGTGTGCTACAATGTAGGGATTCTTAAAATTGGCGGGAATGCAGTGCCCAGAAAATATCAATAACACAGTGGCCTAAGCAGGAACTATCCAAGCACAACACCAGCCAACACACCAATGTGGAAATCAGATGTTTTACACAGCCCTATCTCCAAATGAAGAGTTGCATATCCATATATACATTCCCTGCTAGATAATTCACTATAATTTTGTCAGCCTTATATACATGAACATATGAACAACACTAAATAAAATCAGGATGTTGTCAATATATCTTCTTCATATCTTATATATCTATTTAATATAAGCTATCCATCAGTTTGTGTGTGTGTGTGTGTGTGTGTGTATCAATAATTATAGAAGAGGTCATGACTTTTAGATAAAGTGGAAGGGGAATGAGTGAAGGGGAAGTTGGGGGATATATATCTTATATAAATTTCTTTATTATAATGAAAAAGGAATGATAAAAAATAAAATCATTTTAAATTATCAATATACATTGAACTATTATAATACTGTTATTATTGTATAAAGAGTAGTAAATATAAATAAACTTTTTAACATGGTTAGTATAGACAAAATCACTATGAATTTAATGGAGTGGTTCCTAATCTGTGGACTTCTAGAATATTATATATGGTACATGAATTCTTATGTCTCTTTTTTTCAGTGATTTATCATTGAGGTTATAAACATCTCAGAATGTGTGGTTGTGTATAAAGGGCTGTGTTTGCAACAAGCACTTGCAGGCACAATATACATTTTATAATGCTTTTTTCCATTTAATTTTAAAATATTTTAATCTGCTTAGTGTTTTTATGTATTTATAATGAGTATATAAAGTATATACATATATATGAACACATTTATATATATACATATAAGTATGTGTATGTGTGTGTGTGTGTTTGCCCATATATACAGGGATCTTCAAAGTGATTGACTTGATATAAAATCACTAAGTAAAATGTTAGCATACACTTAAGTTTTGGTAGATTCCTATGAATTGCTTACTAAAGAGGATGTGTCTATTAATTCTTCAAACAAAGATGTGCAAAATATTTTGTTCTTGATATGTTTACTGATTATAACTCTATTTTATGTTTATTAGATAGAACATTAGATTAAAAAGTACTATATGAAGGATAACTGCACTTCTGTTTGACTATGCAGGCAATCCCCTGCATGATGTTATGTTGTAACTTTTAACTTTATGTAAAATAAAATTTTGACATCTACTTCACAGTTTTCAATTTGTATATTCAACAAATGCCCTTAAAATTTTTATAAGCCCATGTTTGTGCCCATTTGTCCCATTATTTTTTCTATTTTTTATTTTTCTACAATAAAGTCTCATTTTTTTATCCATGTATTCCCCTTGTTTAAACTCCCTTCTCCCTCCTGATCCCTGCACGTCACTCTCTCTTCTCTCCATCCCCTCATCTCCTCCCCAGCAAGGGCAGGAGGTCCCAAGATGGATAAGTTCAGCATCCGCTCCAGGCAAGTCCTCCGTTACCTATAAAAGTTAGCAATAGAAAATTCTAAAATTTGTACTAACCGATGATCTTCTGTACATGAACTGACATGAAAAAGGAGAAAAGATAACGTGTGCATGTAAACAAAATACAACAGTGTTAAGTTGTCCAAGGGAACAAAGGTTAGACCAGTTAGACATGGCAAGGAGTCAGGAATTAGAACAAAGGAAAGTCAGGCAGCCTCCAGACAGAGAATAGAAGAACTGTGGGATAAAAATAGAAAGCTCTCACTGAGGAACCTTCATGGAAAAAAACTAAATCTTCTGCGTGTAGATGACAATCAAATGGCATGGGCAGTTTATGGAGCCTCTTTCATTCTGACCAGAGTTTATCCCTGGTGCATGAACTGGCTTTTTGAAACCCATTTTCTACAGAGGAACACGTTACTCACCCTTGATACTGGAGGGAGGAACTCGGACCTACCTCAGCTGAGTATGACAGACCTAATTGATTGACCTTGGGATTCCTTGCCCTCCCTGGGGAAATGAATGGAGTGGAAGAAAGGCTGAGGGAGAACTGGGGCGGGGGGGGGCGGGGAGCAGTGGTGGGTTTGGGATAAAAAAACTTAAATAAAAAAAGCTAAAAACAACAACAAAAAGAAAATAGAGAGCTTTCAGAGTGGAGGTTACTCTACCCATATTGTTCCTAATTGTCCACTGCGATGCTTTCACTACTATTTATAGTTCCTAAGAAGTGCCAAGAACTGAACAGGGTTTGTTGGTATGTCAGTCTCCAAACATGCAAAGGGTATTGCTCATCACCCTTCCCATAAATCCTAACAAAGACAGGAAAAGGTCATCAAAGGCATCTTAGACTCTTTAATAAATAACTCACAGCCAAGTTTTCAAAGAATGTATCACTAATAAAATTCAGACATTATAAATTTTTGTAATAAAAATTTGTCAGATTGAATTGTGTTGCTATCTATGCTTAGTCAATACAATATTTAATATACAAATAAAATACTATATGGCTTAGAGGTTTTTCTTCATTCATTTTTACTTTTCTCCTTCCCTTGTGTTCTTTCAGTTTTCTTTATGTATTTGTGGTGTGTGCATATTTATGGTATGTGACTGTGCAGGTGCACATTAATGTAGACTTCCTAGGAGAACAGTGAGTTTCTTCTTTTATCACTATATTATTTAATTCCAACAAGAAATCTGAACTTACCAATTTGTCTATGCTGCTGAGCAGTCAGCTTACAGAATATGCCTGTTTCTGTTTCTACAGAATTTGGGTATAGAACTGAATGACCATGCTTGGCTTTTACACAGTTTCTAGCAATACACAAATCAGATTTCACTTACCTAACAATTGTTCTTAACCACTGAACCATCTCCCTAGCTCCTCCACTTCTTTCTGAAGTAGAGCATCTTTATACTTGTTTGTTTCTGTGAACTGCTTCATATTCTCTTTGTAAGGATTCCTGGCATTCCACGTAGCTGAGCCAACTCCATTGGACCTCTAAGCACCTCCCTGGACCCAAGACGCATACCCGTACACACCCCTTCCCTCAAAAGAGACTGCGCGCATATGCTCCGGTCCCTTTTATATGTCCCTTGACTTCTGTCCTGTTCCTCTGCTTCGGCACTCGCCCCTTCTCTTAAATAACCTCTAGTGTGTGGCCTTCATAGTGTATATTTGCTTTCACGTGTGGAACTAACACTCTTGTTAGAAATTTCTTTTTAAATTACAAACCCTTAATAAATCAAAAGCCAAGTTGTTTCTAAATAAAAAAAAACATTATTGTGAATTATAGGTATAACATATATTAAAAGCATATAATGAACATATTTTCATTGAAATATGTAACATAATAGTGTTGCAGGTCACTTCATATCTCTGAAATAATGCAGACTTCATTGTAAGAAACAGAACGTTGACGTTTTGCTTTTCGGTTTGTTTAGACATTGTGTTCTTTCTATGTGCTTACATGTCTTTGGTTAGTGGTTCAACCAATTGCTAGGAGAATAAAGCAGATGTTCAAGTGGTCTCTCATAGATTTTAGAATATTGGCTGACACTCCTACTAATCACAAGATCAAAAATGCTTTTGATTTTTATTTTTCTCCCTCCTCTGTCTTCTGATTTCCTTTTTAACTCTGTCTTAGGTACCCTCTTAGTAACTTAGATGGAACAACTCCTCGTGGTACCACAGTTTATAAAACACTTAATTATTGCATTTTATTTGGTACCTAGTTGTATATCATTTACTCTTATCGTTGAGAGATTTTTCTAGATATAAAGACACAGAAAAATTCCTATCCACTTAGATTTGTATCTTCTAATCCAATCTCAGTGTTACCTACAATGTCCTGATTTCTTAAAGCACTGTATGTGAACAATGAAATATGCATTTTGAATTTTATGATAATTACCTTGTAATGTTTTCTGTGACTCTTTTCATTCAATATTTCTTTCCAGGATGTGACTATTGTAGAAGCTTGCCTATTAAAATTCAAATTAGGTAGCAAGGTGTAAATTGCTTCATGAATTTTTTTCTCCATCTTTTGAAAATTCTTTTTGTTTATAGCTCTCTCACTTCCTGTTATCCATGAGGCTGGGGTTTTATACAGAATTACTTTGCAGATACAAGCATAGAGGTTCTTAAATGAAACACATGTACACTTGTACATCATGGTGCCTTTGAAATGGAATCTGACTAGTTTCCATGTTAACTAAAGCATGGGGAGCTAATTAGAAATACCTCTACATCTTCAGGATGTAGAGCTATATATGCCAGTTTCTAAAGTTTTTAATATCATATAAGAGAAGTTTTGGATGAAGGCCATGTGGTAATCTCACTCCTGAAGCGTGTAGATGTAGCCTGACTAAGTTGCTTATGAAAATGTGATTTCTTAGGGCTTTGGGCAATTTGATTTAAGGAAGGAAGCCAGGGAATTTTTGATAGAGCAGAAGAGTGACAGGTTAATATTATTAGGAATAGAGAGTAAAAATGTTGGCTTTTTCCATTTTGGTGTTTCAATTTTGTCAATAGGATTGGCACTGTAATTATCTCTGGATTAGTCACAGGCCTAGACACTTGTTAAAAGTGAATATAATGTAAACTATAACCTGACAGGAAATTTGTTTTAAAAGATATGATTGAAGAAAAGGGCAAGAAGTTCAAACTGAGAAAAAAAGTTAAGCATTTTTAAAACTTAACTGCTGAAACAATATTGTTTTTTAAAGATGTTGCTGATGGAGACAGCTGGGAAGTGTGCTCACTGTCAGGATGTGATAAGTGCAGAGTCTACCAACTTCTCACCGGAAAGATAGCACCAGTGTCAGGCTATAGCTTCAGCATCCCAGTCCCTCCACCTCAGGAATGTTACTCCACCTCTGTGAATACCTTGGCATTAGCAACTCAGAACTCAAAGAAAGAAGGAAATTCACTCTTGCACAGGGCACTAGCAACAGGGGACCTGCTTTACTACTCATCCATCATAATTGCTTTCCTGAAGATTTACTATATAACCATCCTGTGAACATGGACAGTAATGTAGAGACCTGGAAGTTTATGGCTATGTACTTACTATACATTTCCAGATAAGATATGTGAGAAAAATATTGAAGGCATGTATTCATTGTAAAAGTGAAAGACTTTATGAAGTGCAGAGAGAAATTAGAAATCATCTTACTAGTACTGATCTTAACCCACTCCCTTCTTATATCATCCATCCTCTCTCTATCACCAGGACTTTCAGAGTTTAACTGTGAATCTTGGCATCTGTTTCCATCAGTTACTGGATGAAGGTTCTATGATGACAATTAGAATAATCACCAGTCTGTTTATAGAAGAAGGTCAGTTCAAGCACCCTCTCCATTATTGCTTGAAATATTAGCTGGTGTTATCCTTGTGGATTTCTGAGCATTTCATTGCCACTGGGTTTTTTCTTTAACCCCATATTGTCTCCCTCTATTAAGATATCTCTTTCATTGTTCACTCTATCATCCTGATCACTTGTGTGTTTCCATTCCATATCCCTTTCCATTTACCCCTCTGCCCCAGTCTACCCAGGAGATCTCATCTCTTTTCTCTTTCCAGGAAGATCCAAACATCCCTGTCTGGATCTTCCTTATTACCTAGTTTCTGTACAGCTCTGGGTTATACCCTGCTTATCTTTTCCCTTACATCTACTATCCACATATGAATGAATGTGTACATAACATGTTTGTCTTTCTGGGTCAGTGTTAGGGTTAGGGTTAGGTGAGACTCGGGTTAGGTCGGTTCCAGTTCCGGTTCCGGGACCAGGTGCTGTCTGCAGAGCATGTCCCAGAGCTCTCTGGAGCAGGCAGAGATAAACTCACCCTGTCATGGTCACCCAAGCCGCTGCTGAAAGATACACAGGGACCCCAGCCCCAAGAACTCACACACAAGTCCCAGGCTGTAATAACATGAGGTAATTTTAATACACAGGTACCTGTGGGCGATCAGCAGCTTCCGCTAACTGATCGCACCCACAAAGAACACTCTCTCTTTTTATTCAGTCAGTAAAGTTCCTGCTAATGGGTGATGTTCAACTTTGGGGCAAGGTTGTAAAGTTTTTGATCCTGGAGGTGTTGTGAACATCTGGTTTGTGTTAAGATTAGACACTCCCGGTCTCTTCACCCTCCCATGGCCTTCCTTATCTTTTTAAGAAACCTTGACTGATATACTGAAGCTTTGCCTGCAGGATGACTCCTTGCTAATTGGTTAAATAATTTCCGACTGTCAGCTCTCTGATGTACTGAGGTTTTGCCCGCAGGATGACTCTCAGCTAATTGGCCTTGTGGAAATTTTGAGGTTGGGGTCTTTCACTGCTAAGAGAATTCGCACTGCTACCCACCTCCAACTGAGTGATAGATAAGGACTGGGGACCCTGTAGGACAGACTCAGAACCTACCAAGAGGTGAGGAGGGGTCAGCAGGCCACAGCGCCTGTATCCCTGCCAGGGAGAGGAGACTTGAGCTCACATCAGATCCGGTTTCGGTTCCGGGATTGGGTGCTGTCGGTAGAGCACGTGCCAGACCACCCTGGAGCTGGCAGAGATAAACTCTGCCTGTCACGGCCCCCCAAGCTGCTGCTGAGGGAGTTTGCACAGCCTCCACCCCACCTCTAATTGGTCAAACAGAGAAAGATTGAAGATCTGAAATTCAGTCACCTGCACAGTGCAGAAGTAGTGATTGGGCAGACCTTTTCCTCAGAGGTCACAGGAGGCACACAAGCCCAAGTGTCACAACTGACCAGGAGCCACCTAATCATGAACCACTAAAGCCATGGGCAGACGCCAGGGCAAAAACTTACATAATAATATAAAGAACAACAAGGTAACTCCAGAAGAAAGTGGCAATCCTACAAATATAAGTCCTGAACTGAGCAATGAAGAGGAAACAAAAGGAAGCATCACCAAAAATTCCTTTTTGATGATCATCGAAGCTCTCAAAGAAGATATGAAAAACAGCCTTAAAGAAATAGTAGAAAATACAAACAAAAAATTGGAAGAGATGGACAAATCTATGAAAGAAACATGCCAGGAACTAAAAACTAAAATACAAGCAATAACAAGGCACAAAATGAGGCAAAGATGGAAATAGAAAATCTGAAGAAAAAAGCTGGAACCACAGATACAAGCATAACAAACAGAGTTCAAGAGATGGAAGATAGAATCTCTGAAGTGGAAGACTCAGTAGCTCAAATAGATATATCAGTCAAAGAAAATAGTAAAACTAAAAAAGCCATAAATCAAAATGTTCAGGAAATCTGGGACACCATGAAAAGACCTAATTTGAGAATAATAGGAATAGAAGAAGGAGAAGAATACCAGCTCAAAGGCACAAATAATATTTTCAATAATATCATAGAAGAAAACTTCCCTAACCTGAAGAAGAAAATGCCTATAAAGATACAAGAAGCTTACAGAATACCAAATAGATATGACCCCCCAAAAAAGTGAGTGAGCCTTTTATAATCAAGCCACAAAACATACAGAAAAAAGAAAAAATTTTAAGAGCTGCAAAAGAAAAGGGCCAACTTACATATAAAGGCAAACCCATCAGAATAACGCCTGACTATTCAATGGAAATGATGAAAGCTAGAAGGGCTTGGTCAGAACTTATACAGATGCTAAAAGAACATGACTGCCAAACTAGAATACTATACCCTGCAAAATTATCAATCACCATAGATGGAGTAAGCAAGATCTTTCATGACAAAGTCAGACTGAAAGAATATCTATCTACCAATCCAGCACTACAGAGAGTATTAGAGGGAAAACTCCAACATAAGGATCCCTGATACACCCATGAAACCACAAACAATCAATGATTCCACAGAAGAATAGTCCAGAGAAAGGAAATACAAGCAAGTTCCTACCAAAAATGACAGGAAATATCAATCAATGGTCACTAATTTCCCTTAATATCAATGGACTCAACTCTCCTATAAAAAGTAACACACTAACAAGATGGATACAACAACAGAAGCCATCTTTCTGTTGCTTACAAGAAACACACCTCAACCACAAGACAGACACAGGCTTAAAATAAAAGAGCTGGGAAAAGATTTTCCAGTCAAATGGTCCTAGGAAACAAGCAGGGATTGCAATCCTATTATCTAACAAAGTAAACTTTAAGCTAAAAGCAATAAAAAAAAAAAAAAAAACAAGATGGTCACTACTTACTCATCACAGGAAAAATTGGTCAAGAGGAGATTTCAATCTTGAATATTTATGCCCCTAATATAAGGGCACCTACTTATGTAAAAAAAACACTGCTAAAGCTTGAAACCCACATCAATTCTAACACTCTAATAGTGGGAGACTTCAATAACCCACTTTCAACCCTGGATAGATCAATCAGACAGAGTCTCAACAGAGAAATAAGGGGTCTAAAAGAGGTTATGATGCAAATGGATTTAATAGATATCTACAGAAGCTTCCACCCAAACGCAAAGGAATATGCATATTTCCCAGCTCCTCATGGAACTTTCTCCAAGCTTGACCACATAATTGGTCATAAAGCAAATATCAACAGATTAAAAAAATGGAAATAATCCCTTGTAACATATCGGACCACCAGGGCCTAAAGATAGAGTTCAACATCATCAAAAATTACATAAAGCCTACCAACTCATGGAAACTAAATGTCACTCAGCTGAACCATCTCTGGGTCAAGGAAGAAATTAAGAAAGAAATCAAAGTCTTCCTAGAATTTAATGAAAATGAATCCACAACATATCCAAACTTGTGAGACACAATGAAAGCAGTCTTAAGAGGAAAATTCATAGTGCTAGATGCCTATATGAAAAATCTCGAGAAATCCCACACTAGAAACCTAACAGCTCAGCTGAAAGCCTTAGAACAATTAGAAGCGAACTCACCTAGAAGGAGTAGACGGCCGGAAATAATCAAACTTTGAGCTGAAATCAATACAATTGAAACAAAAAGAATAATTCAAAGAATCAATGAATCTAAGAGTTGGTTCTTTGAGAAAGTTAACAAGATAGATAAGCCTTATCCTAACTAATCAAAAAACAGAGAGAGAGTGTTCAAATGGACAAAATCAGATATGAAAAGGGGGACATAACAACAGACCCCCAGGAAACACAGAGAATTATCAGGCCATATTTTGAAAATCTGTATTCTACAAAAATGGAAAACCTAGAAGAAATGGACAGCTTTCTGGACAGGTACCATATACCAAAATTAAATGAAGATCAGATTAATTACCTAAGCAGGCCTATAATTCTTAAGGAAATTGAAGCTCGCATTAAAAACCTCCCCAAAAATAAAAGTTCTGGTCCAGATGGTTTCAGTGCCAAATTCTACCAGACATTCAAAGAAGAATTACTACCGTTACTCCTCAAACTATTTCACACAGTAGAAACTGAAGGAATATTGCCAAATTCCTTTTATGAGGCCACAATTACCCTAATATCTAAGCCACTAAAAGACACAACAAAGAAGGAGAATTACAGACCAATTTCCCTCATGAATATTGATGCAAAAATTCTCAACAAAATTTTGGCAAACCGTATACAACAATGTATAAAAGATATCATCCACCATGACCAAGTAGGCTTCATCCCAGAAATGCAGGGCTGGTTTAACACACAAAGAACTGTAAATGTTATCCATCATATTAACAAACTAAAGGAACAAAACCACATAATCATATCCTAAGATGCTGAAAAGGCCTTTGACAAAATCCAACACTCCTTTATGATTAAAGCCCTGGAGAGAACAGGAATACAGGGAGAATACCTAAATATAATAAAGGCGATTTACAGAAAAGATTTTCACCAAACCTATAAGTGATAGAGGACTCATCTCTAAGATATATAAAGAGCTCAAGAACCTAGAGCCCAAAACCTTGAATAACTCAATCAAAAAATTGGGTACAGTTCTAAAAAGGGAATTCTCAGCAGAGGAATTATGAATGGCTGAAAGGCACCTGAAAAAGTGCTTTTCATCTTTAGCCATCAGAGAAATGCAAATCAAATAACTTTGAGACACCACCTAACACCTGTTAGATTGGCTAAAATGAAAGGCACAGATGACAGCCTATGTTGGAGGGGATGGGGAGCAAGGGGAACACTCCTTCATTGTTGGTGGGAGTGTAAGCTTGTTCAGCCACTTTGGAATGCAATATGGAGGTTTCTCAGAAAATTGAGAATCAATCTCCCCAAGGACCCAGCAATACCACTTCTGGGTGTATACCCTAAAAAGGCACATTCACACTCCAAAGTTGAGCACATTCATGCTCAACTATGTTCATAGCAGCATTATTTGTAGTAGCAAGAACCTGGAAACAACCTAGATGTCCCTCAACTGAAGAATGGATTAACAAACTGTGGTACGACTACACAATGGAATACTACTCAGCTGTAAGGAAAAAAGATATCCTAAAATTCACAGGCAAATGGATGGATTTGGAGAATATCCTCCTTAGGGAGGTATCACAAACTCAGAAAAATAAGCAGGGGATGTACTCACTGATTAGTGGTCTCTAAACAAACAAACAAGAAAAAAAGCCAAGCATGCCCAAGCTGCAAACCACAACCACTGAACAGCTTGGGATCAGAAACACCCTGGACTGACCCTTCTGATCCCACTCCAACTACAGGAACACCTGACTCAGTCTTGAGGGAGGGGGGACAAAACTGAGTTTGCCAGGAGCGGAGACTGATGGAAGAATTATTGGGTCAGTGGGACCGAAGGACTGTCTGCTCCCTGCCCAGAGAGGGGATGGAGAGTTGTGGAGAAGAAAAAATGACCTGATGTGGCGGGAGGGAGAAGGGACCTTGAATAAGGACATACAGGAATGGAAAAAAGATTCAGAGGGAAAGCTGAACACAAAGTGAATAGATGTGTAGCAATCTTATTTGCATTATCACCTTTGTAAAGTCATGCTTATGATTTTTATCTTCTTTATAGTTATTGTTAACTTATCAGCATTTTAAATTCATTCATTTTACTGTTTTTCGTGATAAATACAAAATAAATAAAGAAGGAAAAAAAAAGAAAAAGTGCTCAACTTCTTTAGCCATCAGAGAAATGTAAATCAAAAACAACTTTGAGATACCACCTGAAACCTGTCTGATTGGTTAAGATAAAAGACACAGATGACAGCCTATCCTGGAGAGGTTGTGGAGCAATGGGAACACTCCTCCATTTTTAGTGGGAGTATAAATTTGTTCATCCACTCTGAAATACAGTATGGTGGTTTCTCAAATAATTGAGAATCAATCATCCCAGAAATCCAGCTGTACCACTTTTGGGTGTATATCCTAAAAATGCACAATCACAGTACAAAGGCATTAGCTCAACTATGTTCATAGCAGCATTATTCATAATAGCAAGAAGCTGGAAAAAACCTAGATGACTCTCAACTGAAGAATGGATTAACAAACTGTGGTACATCTACCCAATGTAGTACTACTCAGCAGTAAAAAAAAAAAAATGATATCCTAAAATTTGCAGGCAAATGGATGCATTTGGAGAATATCCTCCTGAGTAAGGTATCTCAAACCAGAAAGATAAGCAAGGGATATACTCACTCATTAGTGGACTCTAAACAAAAAAGCAAAAAGCAAAGCATGTCCAAGCTGCAAATCACAACCAGTGAGCAGCTTGGGATCTGAGACACCTTGGACTGTCACCTTGGATCCCACTCCCTCTAGAGGAACATCTCACTCAGTCTTGGTGTTGGGGTTAGGAAAGTGGTTCAGCCAGGAGTGGATGCTGAACTAAGCTATATAGGATCCTTGGGACCTCATGCCCTTGCTGGCAAGGAGATGGGGAGATGTGAAGAAGAGAGAGTTACTGTAGGGGGTGGTAGGGGAAGGGACCATGAATAAGGATGTACACAGACAGAAAATGTGACTTTAAAAAGAGATGAGATAATAAGATTAATTTAGTTGAACTTGTCCTTGTCTCACCTGTTTTTATACATGTCATAAATCAATATGTCTCTATACTGACTTGAATAAGAAACTGACTCACACTTTTAAATTAAAAGAAGACAGGTACAGATTGAAGGCAGAGATCCTAGTTTTATCCTATTCTAAGATGTCCATCAGGCATCCTCAAGCATAAGGGAAGTGTTAGTGCTTCTCAATAAATGCAAATGTTCTTTTTCGTTGAATTTCTACATTGCAGACTTGCAGTTCAGATGCTAGAACCTAGAACCCAGTTGTGACTTATACTTCTGACTAATTGGCATAGATATAAGTTGTCATAATATAATGCTTTGATTTCATCAATTTCTAGAGCAGATTACAGAACTCAGAAATGCTTTTACTCAATATAGAAATGATAGTATGAAAAATACAAGTTTTCCTGATGTGGCAGGAGGGGAAGGGACCTTGAATAAGGATATACAGGGATGAAAAAGAAAAAATTCAGAGGAAAAGCTGAACACAAAGTAAATATATGTGTAGTAATCTTATTTGCATTATCACCCTTGATAAGTCATACTTATGATTTTTATCTTCTTCATAGTTATTTTTAACTTATCAGCATTTTAAATTCATTTTACTGTTTTTCTTGATAAATACAAAATAAATAAAGAAGAAAAAAACAAAAACAAAAAACAAAACAAAACAAAACAAAAATAGCAGAAGGTAGTGGCACAGACTTGTTAGCCCATCTCTGGGGAGGAGTGCTATGGAATAGAGTATTCGTAAAAAAAAAAATTACAAGTGAAAAGCCCAATAGAAGAAATATACATGGTGACATGTAGAAGAGGTATTATAAAACTCTCATGTACAATATGAGTTCATCATCATACAGGCACCACTACTCCATCTTCAATTTTATTTCTTTAGAATTCTGTAGAAGTTTCATTGTGTAGGTATTATTAATTACATCATTGGTCATTTGTAATGAGATATTTTCTGACCTTTCCATTACATGGCCCAGACAAGTTTCTCTCACCTGCATCTGCTTATTAAATAATTATTCAGAAGCTTATATTAGTTACAAACTCTGACTTATACCTCAGGCTCATTAGAAACTAGCTTTTATAACTTAATTCAACCCATTTGTATTAATCTATATATTTCCAGGTGTTCCATGACTTTTTACCTGTGTTTCATTACATCTTGCTTCTTGGGAAGTACCTCACAGCAACTTCTGACTCTGCTCTTCTTCACTTTATTTCTGCTTGAATTTCCCATGTGCCTCTAAGCTGATTTGACATGAGCCAAAACAGTTTCTTTATTAACCAATAATAATAAAACATATTCACACTATACAACAAGCCAAAACTTATTACTTCCCCTTTTTTGTCTAACCAAAGAAAATGTTTTAACTTTAAGCTAGTAAAATTACATATAACAAAACAGTTATCAAGTAAGAGATACAGTTACAATATCTAGTTTATTTGTATTTAGCAAAATTAAGAAAATATTCTACCATCTATTCTTTTAGTCTGTTTCATACCTAATTTACCTTTTAACATGACTAAAAAATATAATTTTATTATTATTATTAACAAAGAAGTCACACTTTCTAACCTTGTATATCCTTATTCAAGGTTCCTACCCCCTCCCACCACGTCAGGTCATTCTTTCTTCTCCACAAATCCCCATTTAACTATCTAGTATTCAACTTTATCAAAGTCCCCAGAAGGATATAGTATTAACAAAACAAGCAGAAAGAACATTGTAAGCAACTTCCAAAATTCTAAAAATAACAGAGACTTCTGGTTGCTTGAACAGTCACTCAAAGTTTCTTTGTAACATTAGTGCATCTATCTTCAGCCTATAGGTCTAGAGTATCTGGAATAAATTATCAGTGAAGTAGAAAATTTGAAGGACTGTTCCACTCACTTTGGCAAAGTTTATCACTCACTTCTTGTGTTCTGTAAAATATCTGGCAGTTTTCTCTTCAAAGCAGTAACATGAAGGACCATTTTGGCTTGTTCTAGCAAAGTTCAGTCATCATTTTTCTGTGGGTTTTGCATGTCTAGTTTATGCAGCACCCTGTCAAGCAGTCAAGGTAAGAACAGCTTCTTGCCAAAGAGCTAAGTTTTGCCATGAAGAAAGTAAGCAACATACGGAGTTTCTTCATTTTCCATCATCCTCTCAAAGTATATTGTTGTGGCCAGGACAGACTCTTAAGTTTTTACAAAAAAAGAAAGGAAAAAAAAAAAGGCAAAGTATGTCCAAGCTGCAAACCACAACCACTGAACAGCTTGGGATCAGTAACACCTTGGACTAGAGGAACACCTGACTCAGTCTTGATGTTGGGGGAAGAAAACTGGATTTGCCAGGAGTGGAGGCTGGACTAAGCAATACTGGGAACTTGAGAACTTGGGACCACCTGCCCATGTGTGTAGGGGATGGGGAGATGTGAAGAAGAGAGAATGACCTGATGTGTTGAGAGGGGGAAGGGACCTTGAATAAGGATATGCAAGGATAGAAAATGTGACTTCTTTATTCATAATAATAACAAAAAGAAAAAAACTCTAAGTTTTTAAAACATACAGAACATACATTTTAAATGCCATGTTCTGTATGTCTTTGAAATGTTTAAAAATTACCTATTTATTTGAAATGTAACTTTGTATATCTAAAAAAACCTAACTAACATGAATATAAGTTTGATTTTCATAGATAAATAATTATTATTCGTGTTTTAATTATGCAATATGATTTTAAATAAATCATATTAACCAAATACCTTAAGCAGGAGTAGAAATATGTGTACATTATAAAAAAATTATCTTAAATTTGTATCAATAAATCAAAATCCAATGTAAAATATTTAAAACAAATAGTTGCTTTTTAAATTGAATTTGATAATCTACGTTTTATCTTATCATATATATAAACCCTTTATTCTTTAGAAAAGATTGATTGACTATGAACAATAATAATTTATAATTGGCCCCCTTAAATTAAAAACAAACTTTTATAAACAATATTTTGGGAATTTGGCATAGTTTTCCATACTACTCCTTGGTGACTGTGCTCTGATAATATTTGAGAGATCCTTGGACTATTAACCTAACATTTAACAGCTCTTGAAAGCTGTTAGATAGATTAAAAGTCCCTGAAATCACACTGTTGGTTTCACTGGAAGCTAGTTTTTTTTCTGAGGCTTTCTGGGAGCATACAGATGTCATATATCTCACAATCATGCAAAGGCATATCACTTGAATCATTCAAGTTATTTAGGGGCTGAGTGTCAGAGAACCAAAGATAAAATAACATGCATATGTGTACTATATACACACTTCTTTTAAATAAATTTTAGTCTAAATATTTTTTATTAGTGTTGTGTTGAGCTTTATTCTTTTTGAATTTGTGATTATCAGTTTTCCTTGATCTGTTAGCATACAAGAAGGTAT
The DNA here is from genome assembly GCA_004025045.1 of Sigmodon hispidus. Taxonomy (NCBI): domain Eukaryota; kingdom Metazoa; phylum Chordata; class Mammalia; order Rodentia; family Cricetidae; genus Sigmodon; species Sigmodon hispidus. The sequence goes on from PVIH01004592.1 coordinate 121,423, forward strand.
AAGGACACTGTAAGTATTAAAAAGATGAAGAGTAAGATGCCTGAAGACAAGTTGAAGATAGCTAGACAGATGGATGGACAGAAAGATGAATGGATAGACTGATAGAGGACGATCATATGCACAAAAAGGTAAAACAAATACAAAAACTATCCTCACATTTGAAGACCTTATGTGAAATGTATACCAGTGTTCATTGTTCTATACAGTTCTTAGTTTTATGTTCTACACTTTTAAAGCAAAAAGTAAAATTAGAGGGCTATCAGAAAGTCATGTCACAGAGACAAATGTGAAAGAAGAAAATAAATGCTAAGGAGAAATTATGCTTTTCTAACTTAGTGAGGTTTTTAACGATTTATTTTTAGCACATTGGTGTTTTGTCTGCATCTATGTCTATGTGAGGGTGGTGGGTCCCTTAGAACTTGTTGTAAGCAGCCATATGGATACTAAGAATAGAACCCAGATCCTCTGGAAGAACAGGCAATGCTCCTAATCACTGATACATCTCTACTCCCTTTTAGCTTCTTCTCAACATTGAGCTATAGTATTAATACTAGTTTTCTTTTTCTTTTGCGATAGGAACTCCCTCAAATCTTCCAGAAGCTAGAACTTAAAGGTGGCATATTTCTTAACAAAAACAGAACATTCAATCTTTTTTTTTTTTTGGATTTTAATATGCTTTCATTTTCCTTTAAAAGAAGTCTGATTTCCAAATCTTTCTTTCATTTTATTTTATATAATGCCATTTAACAAAGTCAAAGTTCTTATGTGTAATTGTACAAATCTTTATTTTTTATTTTGTATTTAACAAAAAAACAGTTACATAAATTTAAAATGAGGAAAAATTAACAATAACTATAAAGAGGATAAGAATCATAAGCATAGCTTATCAACGGTGGTAATGCAAATAAGATTGCTACACATATATTTACCTTGTGTTCAGCTTTCCCCCTGAAATTTTTTTTCCCATCCCTGTAAGATAACTATGAAAAGTGGTTGATGTAATAAAACCACACCCTACAACTCACATTCTTTTTCACCAATGCACCTTTGTTTAATAAAATTCTTACCCTATATTTCACACACACAAACACACACATACACACACACACTTTTCCTACTTTTATTCTTAACTGTGGTATCCATTATTTTATTCTTTATATATATATGTCCTTTTACTTAACATAAGCAAAGAAGTGTTCATGAAATGTTTTTGCCAATAACAGACTATTTTCATGCAATATAATGACTGTCAAACTTATCCTTGTAACAAAGGATCTTTGCTCCTATAATTCTGTATAATTTTAAAATAAAACATGTATATTATATGTATGCATATTTTATTAAAGTGCAATACAGCTCAAGTTAATGCCATATTTTTTACTTTCCTGACACTACTGTGTATATTCTGAGTTGCAAATTTAATTCTCTGTCATTCCTTTGCCATGTTGCATTTCTCTGATTATGCTAATTTTAATTGTCTTACAAGTTTAACTCATTCTCATTAACCAAACTGATGTCATATTACAACATCATCTCTATATTTTTCATATATCAACTTTATTTTGTCACCTAAAGTGTCTCAAATAACCTGTTAAAATAAACTTATATTTTGAATCATAGATTTCATTTTTGAGAAGCCTAGTTTAAGCTAAAAACTATAATTTTTTCATAAACTAGAATTTTAGGGGTTTTTTAGATTTAAAAATTTAGGATGCTTGTGTGAATTATGTAAATTTTGTGTTAAGATAGAAAAATTTGCTTCTCTTTTGTGAATGAAATGCTCTAATTATATTTTTATTAAAAACATTCTAAAATTCTTATGAGTATTATATTTCCAACATTCCCATCTCTCCTTTTCTCATTTTATCTCTTTTACTTCCTCTGCTTCTTCTCAAATTCATGATTTCTTCTTCCTTAACTATTATTGATGCATATCTATATTAAAGTTATTGCCTGGTAAGTCCATTTAATAGTGGTACTATATATATATATGTGTGTGTGTGTGTGTGTGTGTGTGTGTGTGTGTGTGTGTGTGTGTGTCTGTTTGTGGTTAATCCATAAGGATTGAGCAACATAATCCTAGGTTGTCAGGTTATACCTGGTTTGTAGTTATACCTGGGAAAGACTGAGTCTCCCTTTCTTGGCAGTCATTAATTGTCTGCTCTTAGTCTGGCACTGAGACCAAGAAAAATTTCACACACATTGTGATGTCAACTGGTGAAGTCATTGTACTAGTCTTTCTTTTTGTTTTTTTGCTGTATACTTTATTATTATTATTATGAACAAAGAAGTCCCACTTTCTATCCTTGTATACCCTTTTTTAGAGCATCATATTGTTGAGTTTTCATAGGTAAACCTACACAAACACACACACACACACGAACACACACACACACATATATATATATGACACTACTTCATAGAAGATATTCTGATCCTGTAGTGCATACATTCTCCTCTTGTGCAATATTCACTGATCTTTAGGACTAAGGATTGTGTTGTTTATATACCAGTTGGAACTGGCCATATTATAGTCATTGGTTCTCTGTATTTTGAGCACTTGTGACTTTATATAATTATCCCTGTCTGCTGCCAAATGAAGCTTATTTGATATGTAGCGAGAGCTATACATATCTGTATCTATAAGGAAAAGTATTTTAAATGCATTTAGAAATAATACTGATTTAGGAACAGCTTCTTTTTAAAGATCTGTGATCTTACCAGCCATAGGGAGTTAGCTAAATTTGAAGTTCCTGGCATAACTTTTCTCCTTGAGTATTTTTTAAAATCACTTAAATAGCCACTAGTTACCCCTAGGACAAAAGTAACACGATTGTACCTTAAAATATCCTTTTGACTTGTCAGTGGGTACATGGAGTGGTCACTCTAGCACAATATAGAATCTTATTCATAAACTGAAGATGTTACAGTCAGCTTCCACAATTTTATCATGAGAAAATGCATGAAAATGCTAATATTCTCTACAAATTCCAAACTGAAACTCTAAATAAAAAAGTTGGAGCAAACCAGTGAACAAAAATCAATCAGAGATACAATCTCTTTACTACACATGAGACATGTATACAGTAGGTATGGATTTCCCATAATGTAAAAATTTCGATACAACAAAGAATTACAGTGCACAGTTTATCACATTTTGTTACCAACAAAGTCCATCCTTTTACACTTGCTGAGAGTAATGACATGGCTGAGCAGGTCTGAGAATCTACTGGCACTCAGGCATTCCTTTATGGTTCAATGAAGACACAAATCACTGCTGCAGAAGCAGGCAAAGGAACAATGAAATCAACCCTCTCCCCCTCCCTCCTCCCCCTCTTTCTTTCTCTCATGCACAAGCATGCATGTATGTAAAATTAAATTTCCATTGCAGGGCAAAAGGTTTGACAATATGTTAATATTTTCAAAATAGAGATAATTGAGAGCATACTTTTGAAGGAAATAGCATAAGAAAAGAATATACTTACCAAGCACTAAATTTCTAGTCTGCAAATAAAAAAAGATTTAAAAAGATAAAATCTACCAATATTAAGACAAAGAAACTAGATATAGATAGAAAGAAATGAGCTGGGTGGCATTTCAAAAAAACCACATAACTACTTGGAAGAGGAATAAGAGAACAAATAAAAAGCTTTTGGAACACCACCCCCCCCCCAAAAAAAAAAAAAAAAAGAAAAAGAAATTTCTTTCTCATTGAATATAGGGGCTTACAGCAGAGTTAGAATGTTTTCTTACTCATGTATTGTGGGACAGGCCTTTCATCCAAGCACTTAGGCAGAGGCAAGTAGGTATCTGTGAATTTCAGGCTAAATTTGATTACATAGTGAAACAGCCAGTTCCTAGTGACCCAAATTACACAGAAAGACCCAGTTTCTAAAATAAAAGAAATAAAAAATGTAGGCAGGAGAGATGTTTCTTTGATTATTAACACTTACTGCTCATGATGGATGAAGACCTGGTTCAGTCCCAGCACACAATTTACAACCTTCCTATGAGTAAGCTTAGTTCCAGATGATCTGATGCCTCTTATGACCTCCAAGGTTTCTTATATACTCATGGAACACATACTTACAGTCAGGTATACATACATGCACACAAAATAAAAGCAATAAATATTAAAATAAAATGCCTATTTAGTACAAAAATCTACAATCTAATAATACAGTTATTTCTTTTTTATTATAACTGCCTAGTTTTAATGACATGAGAAAATTGAGCTTTTTTGTGGTAACAATCAATTTTAAGTTTATATTTTAGCAGTTATTTTATTACATTTCCTCTGCCTATTCAACCATGTAATATTTACAATATTTAAAATTCAAAAATAAGTTTCTCAATAGTTTTAATAATAAAAGAAATCATGAGGCTGATGTTCTCATGCTACTTAGGTATTTTCTAAAAGGAATCATCTGATACTTCCTCAAGAAAATAGCAATATATGTGCTATTTTGGAATATAATAAATTGCCTATCCTGAAACTTCATTTTTCCTAGTAGAGAGTCTTTATGATATGGCACATCTCTTTATAAATCCTAATATATGCCTGACTTCCTGTGTGTTTATATGGCAGACTTTTCATATACATATCTGTATAATATATTAATACATCATGTAATACAGCTGAGGATTTCTCTTTAAAGCCTACTTTATTATAAATCTATAACACAGAACACCAAGTCTTTTCAGCTTATTGAGCCTTAGCAGAACTTCTTCTTTTTATCAAATAAATAATTTTCCTTTAACTTTAATGTTTTGGTTTGTTTTGGTTTTGGTTTTGGTTGGTATGGTGACTCAATGAGTTTAGCCATTTGTAAGTAGATGAACAAGATCAATTTACTGAAGCACAGGCAATGTGATAATGGCTACACCATTAAAGAAAATGTGTCTTTATCGTTAGCAACCTTTATCTGCCCTTAGATGTCATATTTACATTTATTTTCTTTTGTCAGCGTTTATTTATGAGATACTAAATTGCTCATTAAATATTGCCATTTAATGTTTTTGTCTCTTTTACAAATACTTCTGAGTCACATAACATAATAGAATTAATTAAAACTCTAATAATATTTACCTCCTAGTAAATATCACACTCAGAGGAAACACAGTGGACCTGACTTATGAACAATACAAAATGTGATGTAAATATGATAAGTGACATTGGCATAAAGAATGGTTCCAAGTGTGTCAGTGATTAGGAAAGACTTCTTACAAGAAGAAAAATTTCTGAGTGATAGAAAGAGAAATGAGAAAGTATCTTGTGATAGGAAAAAATTCAATGGAGAAATATAGAAAGACACCTTTGTGGGTTACTTAAATAAACTATTCCCCCCCCCAAACTTGTCATATGTAGAGTATAGTAAAGTTAAAATGATCATGGAGAAAAGAAAATATCAAGATTTTACTATAAAGTAATGACTCTGAACTTTATCCTGATGGTACATGGGTGTCATTAATAGTAGAAAGAAGAGAAATTGACACTGATGAAATTATTTTTAAAATTAATTTCAAAATATCTGATAATACTCATTGGAAAATGACTATAGTAGTCCATGTGTCATATCTAGCCATTATAGGAGCTTAGCAAACATTTATTCAATAAATATAAAAAGTGAAGATAGCATTCAGTAAGATGATTGTGAAAATGATCACATGTGATTTATTTAGTCAACAGAATTGGAAACTAAATAAAAAAGGCTACAGAAACAGATTAGTTTTGGTTAGTAGCAAAGTTTGCCAAAATTTCTGTTACTATAAACAATCCATTGGTTTTTGCAGTAATAAATATAAACTGAAATAATCTGGAGAAAACTTTAAAACTAGAATTTAAGAATGCAAGCCAGGGATTATTTTGGGAGCTGTGGAGCCTAGTTAGTTTTGAACTAATATATGAATGCTTGAGCAATGGGTATTCAGATAAGGGAAAGGCCCACAGGGACAGTCTCACACAACAAGGACCACTGAACTTTAGGACAGTGCAGAATACTCCGGAGACTACATGGCTGGCATGTCTATTCTCTCTTTTAATATTAATGAGTCTTTTGGTGGTTTTAATGTCATTTTGTCATTCATTCATTGGACAGATGCGATCATTTTTGGAAACCCCAGTTTTTCTCAAGTATCTTCTCTTAAAATTCTTTGGGAACTGATGCTTCTCAAGTTTCTCATCTAGGAATTTGAACTTTCACTTCAGAACACCAGAGAGGTTCTAATTCAGTCCTGACAGAATTGGCAGGCAGGTTACCCTATTCCTGCAAATATGTTTTGAAAAACTGTGTTCTTGAAAATGTATGCTTGTGTTCAACACCATTTGTTTTGTAAAAACGGGGTATTCCTGGCTAGGTATTTGCCCAAGCTAGCAAAATGTTGTGTTATTTGGGGTTTAAAGATGTTTTCATGTATAAGTTGGGGGGGTGATATATTTATTTATGTTATACATTAATGTTCAAGGATGGAAAACATTGTTTGATATTATAAAAAATGTTTATTTTCCAGGCAGAAATGAAGACTTGCAGAGGTATCTGGAGTCAGCCACTTGTGTGACAGTTCATTTCTTCACATCAACATCTCTTCCCTGTCTTAGGACATGAAACAAGGCTGCAGCTGGACTGATACAGTTTTGCAAGTTACTCACTGATGTATTTCAGACTCTTAGCAAATACTTGCTATATTAGGCAGTAAATAGAAAGTGTACTAGTTTAGATGATTACTTAAAAGTACAAGAAATTTTGGATAATAACTACATATACTATCTATATTGAAGTCCAACTTTTAAGTTGCTTCTCAGTTGTGATAGTTCTTTTCTTGCCATTTCTTTTAATATCTACCAGCAGGAATAAAAAATGTTATTAAGGTTTAAATTTTTTAAATTCATACACCATAAAGAAGAAAAAAACATTGAGGTGATTTGGCCTTGCTACTTCTCTGTTAAAATTTAAAATTAAAATTACCTATCACCTACTTTCCTGTTAGAATTCATTGATTTTTGTTTTTTCTTGGCTTAATCTCTTTGAAGGTGAAAAGAACATTAACAAAGATATAACCAAATACATGAAGAAAAATATAATTCTTGTGAAATCTTCAATAAGCAGGAAATAATATGCAATTTAGTTTAGCATGTACTAAAGAAAATGGTGATTAGCATACTAAAGGGAAACTTGTATCAAAGGGGTAAAGAGATGGCTTGGTGGATATGAGCATTTTCAGCTGGTGTAGGAGACTCGGATTTAGTTCCATACACATAAAAGCCAATTTACAATCATTTTTTAAGTCCAGGTCTAGGGTATCTGTCACCATCTGACCACTAAAGACACATTTTACACAATCATACATGCAAACCAAATATTCATGCACCTGAAATAAAAGTAAATGAATGTTAAGTTAAATAACAACAACAAAAATATCAAGTCACAGAAGCATTTTTATGAACTAAGGTGTCACAAGAATAGAAGCAGGCAAAACCAACACCTTGTAAGCAGAGGCATGTCTGCTGAGCAATGCGAAGGAAGTTTTAACTCTATCAACTACTGCAAATACTTTGAAATTTACTGAAAACTAGTAAAAAATACTATTGTTAACAATGTCTAAATATTAATTATTTTTATTTTATCACCACCAATAAATTAGACAAGTGATACTCTATATATTACCTTTTATGTGAAGAAAGATTTTCATTAAACATTTTCTTTTATAAGAAATTATCAAAATGCATGTGGAGATATATTTTATATTTAAAAAATCAGACTTGAATATGAAAGAACAGAATCACTCAGAGTCAAGCCATGAAGTTTAGAGAGTGGTGACCTACACCATACCTCTAATCACATCACTTGGGATGACCATGACCCAGTGGTAACCTTGGAAGCTGGAGGATCACTGTGAGTTTGAGGCCAGCCTGTTCTACAAAGTACGTTCCAAGACAGCCTGGACTGTTAAGCAGAAAACCTTGTCTCAAAACCAAAATAAAATAAAAATAAACATTAAAAATCTTGAAAGACGGCACTGTCCTCTGGTATTCCAGACTTATTTTATTAAATATACAATATATCACAACAAATGGAGATACATATTCCATGTGGTTTAAGTACCATCATTTATAGTTATGTTACTTTACTTAGTCCCACTGTTTCCCATAGTTGTTTACTCTATTTCTTCCATTTTAATAATTAATTTGAAAGTTTTTTTATATTTTAATAATTTCTATGGAAAATTTTGTTTAAATGATATTAAACCCCCATAACCCTTCCCCTATCTACTGTCTCCTCTTACCTCCTCAGCATCATATCTTCTTTTTTGTTTTTTTAATATCTAGTGATTTCGATTTGTGTTGACCATATAATCCTAGCTATAGAAACATACACTAGAGTAGGTTCAAACTACCAAGATCTATACCCTTAAAAAAAGAAAAAGAAAGAAAGAAACTAGCTTTCAGTCCCTACAAACTTTACAGAATCATAGTTCTTCATCAAGGATAAAATTCATAACTCCTTTCTATCTAGGCTGAAATATTGACTAGTTGGATCCTGTGCAAGCATCATGCAGGCAACTATAGCTTCTGAGAGTTGTGAATTACTGTTTCTGTCATGTTGAGGACACTATTGCTTTCTGGTCCTTTTTTTACAATTGGTTCTTACAATATTTCTGTTCCTATATACAAATTATTTCCAACAGGATCAAAGAACTAAATATTACACATGAACTTGCTAGAGGAAGAGTAAAAATTATGTATGAAGTAGGTTCAGATAAGAAATTTTCAAAAAGGACTCCAGTCATCAATTAAATAAGACCAACAACCAACAAGTGGGATTTCATGAAATTGAAATGCTTCTGTACTGCAAAGGAAACCTATCATCACCTGAAGAGACACTTACAGAATGAAAAAAATATTTTGTCAGATTTACATTTGGGGTTCAATTAGTTTAAGAATATACAAAAGACTTTAAATAAAATCCCTAGCAGTTCTGAAATATACCTTTAACTCTAGCACTTGGGAGAAAGAGGAAGGTGTATCACTGAGTTTAAGTCCAGCCTAGACTACAATAGAAGTACCAGAAGAGTCAGGACTACACATAAAAAACCTCTGTCTCAAAAAAAAAATCTATCCATCTATCTATTTATCTGTCTATCCATCCATCCATCTATATCTATCTGTAAATCTATTTATGTATCTATCTATCTATATATGTATATATATATATATATATATATATATATATATATAGAGAGAGAGAGAGAGAGAGAGAGAGAAGAAAGTATTCTTCAGGACATATTTGTCATATATACACACACACATATATAATATATATATATAACAAAAAATGGACAGTCCAATTAAATTATGTGCTAGGTAACTAAAATGAGAGTTCTCAGAAGAAATGCAAATAGCTAGAAAATATTATTTTAACTGTGTTTACTATTTTTAACCATCAGTGAAATTTAAACTACTTTTAAATTTTATTTTACACACAATCATGGCTAAGATTAAGAAAGAAAAGACAAATACCAAAGGCAAAAAAGATGTGGAAAATGGATACCCCCCACCCCTCCATGCATTGATGGTGATCATACAAACAACTGTAGAAATCAATGTGATGCTTCCTCAAAAAAGCAGAAATAGATATACCTTATGATCCAACTATACTGCTTCTAAGCATACAGTGAAAGAACTCTCTTTTCTATTACAGACTATCATTTCCATAGCTATTCTATTCACAATAATTAGGACATTAATATGAGCTAGATGGTCATCACTTAATGAATATATATAACAAAAAATGTGGTACCTACAGATGATTATTAGATCTAAATTGTATACTCTTAAATAAGGAGCTTTCCTAGAGTTGATCATGCAGATTATTTGATCTTAGTATCATGCTTACCTTTCAAAACTGCTTTTTAGGTCTTAAGATGTCATTTGCTCATCTGTACTATTTTTCATTATTATAATAAATGATTTCAAGAATACTTTATGTCCTAGACTACATCAGAAACTGATGTGTGCGTGTGTGTGTGTGTGTGTGTGTGTGTGTGTGTGTGTGTGTGAAACTTGACTGATGACCTTAACATAACTGCATTTTACTGAAAAACATAATATTTGAAAGAGTGGGAATTTTATTTTTCAATATGAATTGTAATGGAATCACCCCCACCCTACCTATCAAGTCCTAGGCATTGGGAGAGCTTCCCTGTGGTTATAAAAGCAGGAAAGCTGTCCCTCACCTCCAGCTGCAATAATTTAGAAGGTCAAGTCCTATACCTGGCCAGGGCACCACAACAAAGCCAACTCCGTTAACACAGGTGAGCCAGCCCTGAAACTGTGACCATGGGAGAACTGTCCCCATTTTCCATTTGGCACACCAACCCTACAGCTGTTCTGGTCCAGACCCAAGAATGTTACTTGGCCTGTCCTAACATTCATGACATCTGTTAAAGCATAAGAAGGAACCTGAACTGTAGGCCTGCAGAATCTCTACAACACAGGGCAGCAATAACATGTTCAAAAAGAATTCTAGTTGTGGCCAAGCATCATCGTTGAGACTAAGGATCTTTAAACCAGATCGATGATTTTTTTTTCAATGAACACTTGCAAGTAGGGGTGTAGGGACAAAGAAGTGTATGGCTTGACTTACTGGGTCTCACTATTTTTAATACCTTCCTGTTTTTTCATATTATTTTCTTCCTCATTTTCTCTTGAATTTTAGTTTATGTGGGGGGGGGATTTCAGGGTTGGAGAGTGGATGTGAAGAGACAGGTAACAAATGAGTTTAAGATACATCGTGTAAAAGACACATAGAATAATTAAAAATAATAATTTTAAATATGAAGCTGCAATGGGTTATTGAGCTTATTTCCTTAGGCAGGATTATATCACAATAGGCTCTCCACTAATATCATCTGGGGAAGGGATGAAGTTTAAAACAAGAATATTGGGAATTAAACATATAGCCATACTACTAAAATTTCATTTTCTAAAGTCTAGGTTATATCTTTTATGAGAAGGCTTGTACTATAAGATGTGTTATAACTAGCAGGCATGTTTTCAATGTATGAATTTATTTAGAAAAAGAGCCTGCTAAAATCTCAACCTTAAGTTTCCTTTATATTTCTAACATTCTCTTTTATCCATTGTTAACTTGCAATATTCTGCAGTTTTACTTCGTTTCTTCCTTCTTAATTGATAACTAACTTTTCTAATTATTTTCTTGAGAGAGAGTTACAAAATCCATAGAGATCTGAAGCAGCATGTGTAGAAAAACATCTGAAAAAAATTAAAGTTTCTGGACAGATGTTATAAGAGTCTTGTAGAAAAGCTATCAGCATTACAATCCCAATTCTAATTTACTTTACATCAGGCATTTAAATTTATTATCTTTAGGCCATATGCTCCAAACAAAGTTGGGTTCTATATTCATGAATCAGTTGACAATGAACAGTTAAGTTCTGCTAATTCACAAAGGTGAAGTTGAGTGAGCTTATTTAAATGGCAGAATATTTGTAACTAGAAATTCTGCAAACCATCAGAAGACTTCCAAAAAAGACCTGCCATATGTTTAAAAACTGCAATGAAAATGGTTTAAGAAAAACTACAACTTTTCCACTGCTATGATTGGAAATATCATAGCATTTCCATTAAAATTCTGTTTTGAGAGCTATAAACTTGGACATGGAATTCATTCTAAGCTTAAATGCAGCATCTGAATTCAAAAGGAACATTATGATTCATAATATGATAAAATAATTAAATGATAATTCTCACATTTCATAAATGGCTAATATCTTAGAAGCATTATTGGATTTGTGTTAGGGTTTTAATGCGAGAAATGGACTACTCCTTATGACTTGGATTTTATAATCATGAGATATCACACATAATATTTACAACATCCATGAATATTCACTATTTAGCTAGAAAGAACGAAAGTAAATATATGTAGAAATAGTGTGAGCTGGAAAATAGCATTCCTTGGCCTTCCAAAGATTTGGTTTAAATCCAAGGACACATTACAGACTCTCTGGAAAATAGCACACACATGGAGACAGCATGTGTTGGCATTAAGCATCTAGAGACTAGGTTCCCAAGTGTTTAGATAGAACCTGCTTAAATAAACAAGACATTTCAAGTTGGAAGGATCAAGTTGTATAAAATTCCTCTTTCCATTTTAAGGTATAGTATCTCTCCACATTCTCTATAAATGAAATCAGTATAAATGATCATCTCAGAAAGGTTTTGGAGGGACAGTTTGAGTCCTGTTTAAAGCACAGCTACAATGATGCTATTTTATGAGCAATGCTGCTCATTCTGGAACTTAATATGTATGAAAGACATGACACTGAATAGCAAATAGATCCTGAATTCTGTCCAAAATATGAGAATCAAAGAATTATAGAATATCAACTCCTGTTACTTTCAGCTGGCAAGGAAATACTATTCTCAATGTTTTGATGTTGTTATTATTGTTGTTGCTATTTTTTATTTTATAGTTTGTAGTAGTAAGTTTCTTGGCTTGTCAGGCTTATGATTCAGACCCACAGACTTGCAGTCGCACAGAAACACACAGACAATTACATTAATTTCATGCTGATTGACCTTGGGCCCAGACATCTAACTTGCTAACTCTTTACTCTTAAACCAAGCCATGATTTCTATTTTGTTCAGCCATGCATGCAGCTCGGTACCTTTTCTCAGAGCAGCATTTCAACTTCTTTCCACTGTGCCTGCTGGAGTCTCATTGTGGTGTCTCTGTGGTGTCTCTCTGGCTTCTCTGCTCTAGTCTTCCTTTTCTCAGCATTTTCTTAGTCTGGTAGCCCTGCTCATACTTCCTGTCTGCCTTCAGTCAATCAGCATTTTTATTAAATCAGTAGGCAGGACAATTATTTGCAATGGAACAGAACACAATCCCACTACAATAGTTATTCACTTTTATGTGTTCATGTTTGCATAAGTGGACATATTCACATAAACATACATGTAGAAACCCTATGTCAATGTTGAGTATCTTCATTTCTTTCCATTCATGTTATTTTTGACACTACTTCTTACTGAATCTGCAGCTCACTAACAATTTAGATTAGCAAATTAAATAGATCCAACTGTTTTGCTTTTCCAGAGCTTTTATAATAGGTGTTCACCACCTTCATGTATTTCTAAATTCCTGGGACATAAAATCTGAACCTCGTACCTCTATATCAGACACTTTGTCAACTGAGACAGCTCATCTACAACAATCCTATTGGCTTTAAGAATTGTTATTAATTGGATAAATAAAAAGTAGCAACCACACATTTATTACATAGCATGTTTAATAAGATAAATACAATGTAGCAAATATGCAATTATCACATAGCATGTTTAATAAAACCTACTTCCAAACATTTTATATAATGCACTAATAAAATACTCTTGAACAAAACTATATGAACCTCTCCATTTGTCTATGATCTAGAAGAAAGTTGATTTGATATCCAAATTTTCTGTGGTAGTGAAGTAAGATGAATCAGAATCAAGGGGATGATAATCAGGGAAAATAATTCATATATTTTAATTAAGGATAAATTCCATGTTTCTGAACTATTCATTATATGGCAAATGGCTGGAATTTACTCAGAAGTATGTAGCCATGATCTCATGTCTTGGACTTCAAATTATTGGTTTTATTGATTCATGTAATACTGATGACTAATTTATAATTTGTAATAAATGTTGATTACTCTGATTGATTTGGCTGTATTTAGAATTTGCTTTCCCGTATTTCTTTCGCAAAATAATCTTTCAAGACTCAATTCCGGACAAGTACTACTCAGGAGACGGTCTAGAAGGGAAAGAAAAGAAATATTCTGTGCTTCTTGCTTGCAAACTCTCAATAGGTTGCTAGTGAGAGATATTTCAAAAAGAATGTGGTATGACCTGATGTTCAAAATAAGACAGGCAGTTTAAGTAGAACAGATTCAAGGGTCCAAGAAAGCTTCTTGTAGGAAGTTAGGTAGTGAGCTTTAAATAAAATATTAAAACTCATCATATGAATAAAGGGAGAGAGAATATTCTAGCAGCCTAAGGAGAACATTATACAAGCTATTGAATTAATTTTATCTGGAAGAAATAAAAGTCATAGTATTAACCAACCCAAAAATACATGCAAGAAAGTAAAGAAAAAATTCTATGAAAACATAAGGGGGTTGATTACGAAATTTTAACTACAGAACTTAAGAAATAATTTGTATATTAGCTATATTGTTCTGCACGAAATGCTAAAGATAATAAGATTAAAGACAATGAGATCATTCAGAAATCTATTTAATAATTTTAATAAGATAGACCAATGTGTTTAGTGAGTGTCAGTCTTGGACAAATAGGGGTGACATGTTTTATTTGTGTTATATATGCCAAAAGTATTGTGAATCATATTACCTGCCAACACTGCAACAGCATTTCCTTAGAATAATGCACACAACAGCTAAATCACAAAGTTAATTTAAAAAAAAGCTGAATGCAGATATCCATACCTTTATTATCATTACATTGTGCACTAGTCATGTGTGAAAATACATATATGTATTTTTGAGTTGTCAGATGTTTGTGATCATGAAAGAATGTTGATGTGACAAGTTTTTTTTTTTTTTTGAAAATGTTGATAATGTTTATTAAGAACCCCATGCCTGTGTATCAAGTATTAACTCCATGCAAGAAACAGTAAACTTCTGGGATAAATTGAAGAAGACAATGTACAAGGGCTTTAAGCATGGAAATTTTGACTGCTAACTCCACCTTAGGCACCACTGTCTTCAACTGATCTAATATCCATAATTCTAGGCAATTCTCAGTCAATTTCAAAACGTGATTCTCAATTATTCCCATATACATCAGAAGACACACCAGGGGACCAGAGTTACAAAGCACAAAGGCATTTAACCACTTGTCTATCTGATTTTAACGTTCTTTAAAAGCTATTTTTTTTTTCATGCTTAATACCAACACATGGCTGGCCAGTCTGAGAACAGATGAGCCCATTTCTTTAGCTCTGCCATGATCACTTTTAATTCTTTTTCTTGAGACAAAGTACCTTTACCTCACTATGTCTCCAACTTAAACTTTTAACCCTCCTGTCTCCAGAATGCTGAGATTACAGGTGTGGACCTCCATTGCCCTATCTTTGTACTGCTGAAGATCCAACTGAGGACTGCAAATATGCTAAGCAAACACCCTCTCCATCAAGCTACATTCAGCCTGGACTGTTATTATTTTTTTTTCCTTCTTTAATTTATATTTATCAAAAAAAACACTAAAAAGAATTTAAAAATGCTGAAGAGTTAACAATAACTATACAGAGGATAATAATCATAAGCATGGCTTATCAAGGGTGGAAATGCAAATAAGATTACTACACATATATTTTCTTTGTGTTCAGCTTTTCCTCTGAATTTTTTTTTTCCATCCCTGTAAATCCTTACTGAAAGTCTCTTACCCTCCCACCACATCTGATCATTTTTCTTCTCTGCAAATCCCCATCCCCTCCCTGGGCAGGGAGCAGACAGTCCTATGGTCACACTGGCCCAATAATGCTTGGATCAGTCTTCACTCTCAGCCAAATCCAGTTTTGTCCCCCCTCCCTCAAGAGTGAGTCAGGTGTTCCTATAGTTGGACTGGGGTTTGAAGGGTCAGTCCAGGGAGTTTCTGATCCCAAGCTGTTCAGTGGTTGTGGTTTGCTGCTTGGGTATGTTTGGCTTTTTTTCCTGTTTGTTTGTTTAGAGACCACTAGTGAGTGAGTACATCCCCTGCTTATCTCTCTGAGTTTGTGATACTTCGCTCAGGAGGATATTCTCCAAATCCATCCATTTGCCTGTGAATTTTAGGATATCATTTTTTTCTTACTGCTAAGTATTACTCCATTGTGTAGATGTACCACAGTTTGTTAATCCATTCTTCAGTTGAGGGACATCTAGGTTGTTTCCAGGTTCTTGCTATTACAAATAATGCTGCTATGAACATAGTTGAGCTAATACCTTTGGAGTGTGAATGTGCCTCTTTAGAGTATACACCCAGAAGTGGTATTGCTGGGTCCTTGGGGAGATTGATTCTCAATT